>VWPU01021305.1:0-36411 GCA_013398955.1 Callaeas wilsoni
GGGGCGCTCCGCCACCGGGCGCCGCCTCCCGCTGTGCAGCCGGGACGGAGGCGCTGCCTGCCGGCGGGGTGACCGCCGCCAGCTGCGCGCAGAGCTGCTCCCGGGCCGGGGTCCCGCGGCTGCGGCGGGGCCCGGCCGAACGGGTTGAAGCGGCAGCCGGGAGCGGGCGCGCGACTGCCCGCGGCGTAGCGCGGAGACCTCTCCCCTGACACGGGCGCAGCTGCAACTAGCTGAGTTTAGGAATTATTTTAAAGAACTTTCACGCAGTGAAATTACTTTGAAATCCGTCTGCCCTGAGCAAGTTCGGAAGAGTCTCCAGAGGCAGCGAACAGCAGCAGGTGCAGCCTGTTCTCCTGAGAGCAGGGCACGCCAGTCTTCGCGGCCCGGGCAGCTCTGCAAGCTGAGCCGTTTCAGAGCTGGCAGTCCCCAGCTACTGCAGAGGGATGCATGAGCAGCCCCTGCTCCGAGTGTTGTGCGGAGCTTCAGGTTCCCCCTCTCCTCCCTCCCAACAGCTCCAGCTAACAGCTCTGTTCCTTGCATCCCCCCGCCGTTCTCTTTGGTCCCCGGGACCCGCTCGTCCTTAGTGCCTGCAGCTAACCCCTGCAATGAAAGGGGGGGTGGAGGTGAGAACCAAATGTTAACAAAAAGGGTGTATATATATTAACAAAGAAAATGGATGTGTGTACAATAAACCAAGAGGAGGACTGCAGGGAGGTGCATGGTCAGATTCTAACCTGGTGTAAATCCGCTCTGCTATGCTGTGCTCAGCAGCAGACAGCCTGGACTGCAAACACAGGACTGGTGCAGCTCTGTGCAGTGAATAATACCTCTCATACTTCCAGTCCAGCATGCCTGAGGTGAACCACCAACATGAAGAATAGTTGCAAAGATAAAAATAACTTCAAAGAGATATGAGAAGATGAGTCTGCTACTTTGTATTCATTCCATGACTTCAGGAGTCAGAAAACCTGAGTTAAGAGACAAGTTTAGATATCGAGTTCTTAGGAAACATTTTGCTCAGCAGACTTCTAATACCCAAGAACAGATATGCTTTATTTTCGTGCAAGTCTTGCTGCTGAGGAAATAATAATGTTTCTCCTTTTTTTTTTTTTTTTTTATTCTGGATATTGCCGCTTATTTGTCAGTTTATGCCTTCTTATCTTAGTCTGCATACCACATGGATTTCCAGAAAGATAGGTAGTTTTCTGTTTAACATAATTTTCTCTACATTCCAGCCTGAATTCATTATCATTGTTAATTTAGAAAGTATAAGCTGTTTTACAGATCATTACCATGCAGGCTACTTTATAACAGTAGTGTTATTTCTTTTAAAAAAAAAAATCTGAATTCTCATGCAGGTTAAATAGATGCTGCTTGTGGACACTCAAAATCTAAGTGTGTAACAGCAGACAAACACTTTGAAGAGACAGATCCATGGTATCACTGAGGGTCAAAAAAACCATAAAATGTGCCTTAGAATTTCACTGTTATATAGGTCTAATGAGAAACCTATACCAGTTTTCTACATAAAACGGTCTTCCTTAAGGCTCACATTTCCGGACATTTTCCATGCAGCCCACCCAGCCCAGCTGTTCCTCATCATTAGATATCACTAGAATATTTCAAACAACACCAGCTCCTGTTTCTGCCCACAAACATATAAACAGAAATAAATATAGTAACAGTTATGTCATTCATATGTGCATTCATATCTAAAATAAATACCATTTAAAAAAATATTTTAAGAACAAAAAGGAAAAGAGCAGGATGACTATGTAATTTTTAAAAAATCTAGAAACTTTTACCACACACAAAAAACAAGTCTAGCAACAATGAATGCTCGAAACACCTGCTCTCTGAAACTATTAGATCCTGATTTTGCTGGCCAGATTTTGAGGGCAGAAAATAATGATTGCCTTTTTGTACAAAGGTGGCCTCGGGCAAATATTTTCTGAAGTTCTTTTAACTCACGTACAAGCCTCCAGCAGAAAGAATCACCTGAAGAACCATCTAAAGCAGACATGCTTACTCTCCAAAACCCTGCTAGAAACCTTCAGATGGTCATATGTAGTTCACAGAGCATAACCAGCTCAAGATGAAGTGTCCTACCACGAATGACAGCTGCTTTTTCTTTTCCTTTGAACTCGGTTTCAACTTTGAAAGACACTGTGAAATAATCCCAGATAGATTGCACTGCAGATGTCTGAAAACAAAATACCAGAAGCATGGGTTATTGTAGCATCTGTATCCAGTGAAAGAAATGGAAAGATCTAAGTTAGAAGCACATGGGAAACAGCTGCCAGCTGAAGCTTCAAGACCAGCTGGGGAGCAAACGTGTACTGTGCAAGGTATACACATACTTTCAATCAGGGTGATAAATAGACTTTACATCACAACTTCAGATGATTGCCCAGAGCTTTCCAATTCCTTCATCCTTTATCAGGACGGGGGTCAGTGAGCACACGGGATGAAATTTCCTAATGTTACAATTCAAGTAAAAAAGGCTTCAGATGCAAACCTGCTGGTTATAATCTTGGCTCTTCATATTGATACTCAGTTGGGAGATGTTAGTCCAGACTCTGTTAACCCAGCCATAAAGATAACAACCTTGCAAGACAATCAAATGCCTTTTCTGACGTCACCTGAAAAAAGTCACCACATCACTTGTCCTGGGAAAATCTCTATGAAAAATATGGGTTTAAAGAACTTGTTCCTTACAAAGCATAAATAATATTGATCTTCCTGAGTGAGCACAATAAGACAGTATCTTACCAGAAAATAAAGATGATTTCTCGGTTTCAACAGTAGTCTCTTATCTTACATTTATTTCAAGAATCCATGTAACAAGTCCTGTAACAAATAAGCCAGTAGGATATTCCTGGATACTCTCCACAGAGAAAAACTGGTTTTCATTTTAATAGAAATAGGAATATTTCTGTTGCAGATGGAATATGAAGGAGACAAGTTCAAGAGATGCAAACATGAGCGACTGATTTATCAAAAAGTCTTTGCAAGGATGTCACAAGAACACTGGCTAGCAAATTTACAACAGTGATGATCATTACAGAGGAGTAAAGCGCTAGCACAGTCTGTCACTTGGGTAATAACAGGTGATTCCAGCTGGGCAGCTCCAGACCGAGCCTGGGCAGTGAAAGGTGCCAGAGCCGTGCGGCGCGGGCAGCACAGAGCGCGGCAGAAGCAGCCACGGCTGAGCTCTGCTCGCAGGGAAGGGCAGTGGTCAGGTCTGGCTCCCACTCACGCACATTACTGCAGCACGAGCAGGCTCAGCCCTAGGCCGGGGTCCTGCTGTGCTCTGTGCTGTACGCACAGGACGAGATGACAGACCTCTGTTAAGAAAAATTCCCTTTTTATTTGCAATAGCAAATAACCCAGCCGATGCTGTAAATAACAGAAGAAATCTAACAGCCCTGGGAGGGGTACCAAGCACGCCGCAAGTCTAAGAGGCGGTAATTACGCAGAGGACTTTTAACAATAGAACCTCATTAGCTGGCACGTAACTAATGCACACAACCTGTAATCTGCATGCAAACGAGGGCGGTAGCCGTTCTCTATTTCTCAACAGGGGGTTAACAGTGAAGACAAAGCTGTACTGAAACTTCATGCCACCCATATTTCCTTACTTTGTATCATATGCAGTGTAAGTGTGGATAATTTATACGGAGAAGAAACCTGGTAATTGCAATGAACAATGCAATGCATTAGCATAGCTAGTTTAAATCATTCATGTTTGAATACTCACCAATTCTCCATGTTCAGCTATTCTTAAAGAGCTCCTCAGTAAGAAGAGTGAAAGAGAATATTGCTGTTTAAATTTTTTTAAATTATATGACCATCTCTTGCTACACATCCCACCACATAACAATGCATCAGCAACATAGCATTTAGTCAGAAAAATCAGTACTTTCAATTTATTCTGTTTATTTTAGCCTCTTTAAATACATTTCAGCAACTGAGGGGGCAGAGAAGCATTAAGTGGTACAGTAATGTGACAAATACAAAGAACAGATTCAGGAAACAGAGCACTAACTCTAGACTCTTTGGAAGCAGACATCACTTTCCAAACTGTAGATCTAACAGAACTGGGTTTCCATTAGCCTTCACTTTTCCATCTTTATTTCAACCTCATACACTTTAGAGGAAGAGCTTTCTCCTGTTACTTTGCGGTTCGACAGAGCCCTAAAAACAGGTTTCCCCTCTATGTACAATAGTGGAACTATATTGGCCCCAACACTATTTTAAACACACTAATACTATAGAATAAAATACAGTAAAAAATATCACTTTTTCCTCAGAACTGTCACTCATTTACTGAGATATGTGTGCACATCTTCATTAATAACTCTGCTCACCAGTGGTACTGCTCAAATGAACTCTTTTGTGAGTACTGTATGTTCCAGCACTCCAGGGTAGAATATACAGAGTAATTAGGATATACTTGCCAGCCCTCTCCCCTTAACACTATGAAATGTTAATGTTAAGGTCAAGTGAAGAAAGTAAAATGATAAAAAGAATATATCTTACCAGTGTTCAGCAGGG
This sequence comes from Callaeas wilsoni, assembly GCA_013398955.1. NCBI lineage: Eukaryota > Metazoa > Chordata > Aves > Passeriformes > Callaeidae > Callaeas > Callaeas wilsoni. The sequence goes on from VWPU01021305.1 coordinate 4,558, forward strand.
AAGGAAAGGGAACGCAGCTGTGCTGCTCATGGCAAATGAGTCAGAGGGTTTATTAATTGCAGTTCAAATTGCATCCAGGTGAAACTTAAAATCAATCCTTTAATTCTGGTTGCAGGAAAAACTATTTTGAATAAATGTGCCAGACTAATTTCAGAATTAATTCACTGTGTCCTCCTGTGTAATTAACTAAGCCTTCATAGCTAAAAGATTTTACAAGCTGTTTAGTAGGATTCCTCAGCACCATTTAAGCAACTGCATGTAAGAAATTGTACACAAGACAATGCAGTGAGGGTTTATGCCATCAATCGAAATATTCTGATACTAAAAACTCCAATTATTCACCATATTGTCCAAATTATTAATGAGAGAGAGAGAGCAGCAGCAGCAGCAATCTTCTGGTCAATGAGGCTACCTAGAATACATTTGCCAACTATTCTGATACAGATATACTTAGCAAGTAAAACATATGCCACCAGCAGAGAAAAAAAGCGCTGTTCTTCTAATAAGCAAGCACTTCTAACTCTGGCTGTGACAGCAGACTGCTCCTTGCTATCTTGTTTCACTCTTGTGAGGTAAAATGTAAAAATAGTGTCAAGAAAGTAAGATGGGGTGGCAGGGGAAATCTTACTTAGTTATGTACTTTGATTTATATATCCTTCAAAATAAATACATGAAGTTCACATCCCAAGTACTTGCCACAGCTGATCAAACATTTCCAAGTGGTAGGTTCTAAAAAAGCTAGATTGCAGCTATTCCAGTGCAGCTTTGGAAGGGGGAGGGATGATGTCATCACTCATTCCCTGACACACTTGCACAGGGGAGAAGGGGACTGCAAGGCATTTCTGGAATCATCGAGTCCAGCCCCCGGCTATTCCACTACACAGTTCATTCCATACATTACCTTCAAGAGTAACTGGGGGATTTGTCCTTCTACTACCACTGGAAGGCTGTTTCAGAAGCTCTTGGTTAGAATCACTAAGCAAATCCTCTTCCTTCCCAGACTAAATTCATTCACATCCAACAGAAACTCATTTGTTCTTGTGGCACCCATTTGTTCCTGCAGCAATATTGGCACTAATAGCTCATTCCCCCTACTGGTAGAAAGGACCAGGCTCTCAATGCTTACAGAATCTAAGCCCAAGTGATAGGTGAAAATTTCATGAGACTGAAGTTGAAAATATCTTTCAGCACAGAGAGAGGCCCCAAAGAGTAAAGGCTGCATTAGCCTGAGAAGCAGAAGGAATACAGCCATGCCAGTACAACACGTGCTTGAGGTACTAAACATCACTGGGAAAGGAACTGCTATCTATAGCTGCTACTGCTTGGAAGATGGTTCACTGGGTGTGGACACACAAAATTTAAAGGTGTTATAGTTGCTTTTCTAATGTTCACCCCAAAATAGATATATTCTTCCTTCAATAATTGGCAGGTGCTGAGGTGCTGCTCAGGTACACAGGCCTGCATTCAAGAGAGACACCTGTGCTGCTGCTGCTGCTGTCATCACTGCTGTCATACTGTGCTACAAAAGGTAGGTAAAAATGCTGAGAAGTGGCAGTGTTCATCACATGAGGAAAATCCTGGTGTTTCCAGAAAATGCAGCTCTATGAAACAGGCAGAAAAAAACCCAGAAACAGTTATATCCAATTAGGCATTCTGCCTTTTCTTCATAGACAAATTTGGACCAGTTTCCCTGCTCTTTCCCTAATTAGGCATAGGGATGAATCAGACATGAAACACGCTACCCTAAAAGATTCCTATTTGATGCTGTATCTAGGCTTTGGCACTGTTTCCCCTAGAGAGCCTAAAACATTTAACCATCATTTCTCTAGAGAGATGGTCTGAATTTTTAAGAAAAATCAGTGCAAAGTATTATCAAATTGTTGTACTAAAGCCTTAGGGTGTCCCCAACACATTTGAGTTACTAAAATATATTTTTTATCACATAAATAACTTGCAATATTGGACATGGATCATAGATTGGTGTGTTATGATCCCCACACCAAAGATCTTCTAAACTAATTTCCTTCTAAGTTTTATATACAACCAAAGAAAGTCCTCTTTCAACTTCTCCCTGCCAGTCATTCTGGGCCTATGGATTCCCAAATCTTAAAGAGGTTAGTCACAGATTTGGTCATTCTCATGACTCATCTGTCAGACAGAGCATCAACATAGTTGTTTTGTAACATTGCATCAAAATTATGCACAGATCCCAGTGAATATTTTGCATAATTTCTGCTATTAATTTCTTGAGCAGATTCTTCCCTCCTAAGGAAGCTCGAGTAAATTTTCAGTCTCCCAAAACACAGAAAGGATCACGACCCAACAATACTACTTTACCAGACTCGAGCTGCCAGTGCCATAATGCAGCAGATACTTCAGGGGTTTACTTCTTCTGCTTTGTCATCTTTGTACAAATGCAAGTAAGATCCAAACAGTCTTTCTCCAATGTAGCATGCACCCCTCAGGCTCCTTGCTAATTTTCTGGTCAAAAATCTCAGCCACAAATCTTTAGCGCACAAAACACCCAAGTCCTCACAACAATGAAAGAGGGCACTCCTCTTTCTCACCCACAGGAGCCACACAGAGCCCTCCCATGTGGATTGTCATGTCAAGAACCCACACTTGGGGGATGTGAAATTATGTCCTTTACCCCGCTGCTTTCATTTTTCCTTTCACCCACATGAACTCGCACTTAGTCACTCTTCAAAGATCTTATTATTTCTCTATAAGCATATGTTCCCCATGGTTTTCTGGAATTGCTTATCCCACTAGTTAACCACAAGTTTAAACACACATTATTATTTGTTGTTACTATGGAAATGTAGCATGTTTTTTAAGACATCCTTGGAAATTAAAGCAGCACTATTTTATCCTGCATGGAGTATCTTTTTGGCATACATGATTGAAAAAGTGCTAGTTTTCCTATACCCTCCACTACCAAGAACAGGTTTATTATTCAAAACCCATAGTTCAAAAATAACCTTTTCTATTATTACTTATAAAACTGCTTCTTATGAGGAATTAATTAATTTGCTTTTCTGTCTTAAATTTCATCCATATCTTATGACTAAGAAATGCTCCAACATTAACCATCTTTCAGCTCCTCATCTCTTCATCCCATTTTTTACACGTGGCCACAGGAAGTCCCATAAATAAAGAAGAAGGTTGCTTCTTTTCTCAAGGTTGTTGCCTTGAGAAACCAAAGGCTTCAACGTATAATGATGCCAGAACAATTTCTTGCTGCAGATGAGCACAAGGGGCATGGCACAGTTTTGTGTGCCAGCTACTGCTCGAAGACAGACATCACCAAAAGCAGTCCACACCTATAATTCAGGTTTAGTTGCACCATCACAGTTAAAGAATTTCACATAAATATAAAGAAAATCATAGGAATGAATTAACTTGCAGCAGAAAATATTTGCTTACTGCAAGCAACTCCAGAAAATTAGCTGTTCCTACTTGCAGCTGAGAAGGACCAGTTTGCTGATAATCAAAGCATTGCAAGCATCGAGTACCTAAACGAGAACCAAAATTTTAAAAAAATCTCACTGCTGACTAAATTGGATTTCAGACCAAATAGTATTCTTGTATCAAATGTATACACAAAACTTGGATCATAGGGCTGAAAAATAAAGTATTTAGTCAGAGAAACTTGAGTTATCCTTAATTTTTTTTACATTTCTCCTGTGCTGATACTGCATGTGGAGCTTGGATTGCAAAAGAATTTCTTAAATAAATAAACAAATATGCTTCAGCTGGCAGAGCTTGGTGGATTGGAGCATTAAACAGCAGGGGAACATGCCCAAAGGTACAAAGCAGATTAACTACACAGTCTAAAGGACAGTCTGACCTCTGCTGGCCAAAGGCATTTCAAGGCACTTCCCATTGGACAGTGTTTTCCTGCCTGTTTTGGGGATTTTTAACACTGTTTTAGCCTCAGCCCAAAATTTATTGTGGTCTCCAACATAGTTGCATAATCCATGAAACCTCCATTTACCAAAGAGATCCTGCTAAGCACAAAATGTCACTTTTTGCTCGTTCTGCTTACAGATAAATTGACTTTTCTTGTGGAAGAGAAAACTGCTTTTAAACAGCCTTTACCACCCCTTGATTCAGGCTCTGTTTAAGCCATATAATAGTATATCACAACATTATACCACCTACAAACTCTAGGAGGGAAATAACAATAGCTGAGTGGATGCGGACAAGGAGCATCGCTGTAATAAAACAATAAAAAAATTCTTAGATCAAAACTAAACCCAATGTGATTGGAATTATAGTGTTTCTTTTGCATTAGTTTGCTAAGTAACAATCATAAGAAACCAATACAATTCTATTTCTGCTTCAGGAAGTTTGGCCTCTCGATAGTTCAATTCAAAACGTCAGCCTGTTTTATGCTAGCTAAAGAATGACCTTATTTTCTTGAGCCTAACTGTTTTAAACCTGACTTTCCCAATCTACACTGCAGCCCAGCACCTAGACCAGCGTAAAAGAGCACTGGTTACCTCCTACAAGGTACCACGCTTGAAATCTCTCTCTCTCTCTCTGGTTTTCAAGTGAATTTAGTTATTTCTCTTGTGAGAACAGCCCTTACAGATGTGGGCATATGGTAACAGACCTCAGTCTCGGCTTAGATAAGATACAAATAGACTCCCAGTGACATTTAAATGCAGGTTTCTGGAACCCTTTTTGGTTCCAGACAAATGTGTAAAGGCAACCAGTTGTAGAGCCAAAACTAGAATCTGTACTGGAAGCACTAATGTGCTTATCCAGTCAGGGTAGAAAATGTTATTTGGCTGATATGAGCTGTCATGCAGCTGAACTGAGAGCTCGAATTTAAAATATTCATCATCATCCTAGCAATCTTATCATCCCCTCCCTTCTCCAAGACAGCAATGAAGAAACAGCCTTACATTTTCAGAGGTAACTGTTTTACAGAGAGAACATCTTTTGTTGCCAAGCCTGAGTCATCCCTACAGACTCATTTCTCGAAGAAGCGTGCACATAGAACTGACAGCTGATCACAAGCCATCTCCCAGCTTCCATAAAATCTTATAGGTTTTAAAGCAACCTAGTAAAATTAAGACACAGTAACCTTTTCTTTATAGTGGCAAACATTAATAAAACTCTCTGTTACTGTAGTTATGAACAGGGAAGACTTTTTTATTCATAAAACTAGGTCACAGAGGAAATAACGTGCTCACAGAGCAGGGGTGTGCAGATAGCATATTTGCCAGCTTGTTACCACAGCCTGGACTGCCCTGTTTGCCTCTCAGCTGCTCCCAGTGCAGTTCTGGCACTGGACCCTGCAGGGCCCCCAGCAGCAGCAGCACAGGCCAGGAGCGATGACCCCGAGCCCAAGAGCTTACCCAGGCATTGCTGTAAGCAGAAATGAGATCTTGAGGGGCAAGTGCAAAGAGTCAGCACAGAAGATTTAGCAGCTGGTATGTTAGAAGATTTAGATGGTAAATAGCAGGTGGTAAGAACTTTAACTTGTAAAAAGCACAGATATTGGATAAATAATAATCTCCCTTTGGGATTTCTTTTTGCCGATGCCACCCTACCAGCTAGACCATTTATTGCCCATGTAAACTGCAAGCAGGGAGATCCTCCCAGCCGGCCTATTGCCACAGAGGAGCTCCAGATGCTGGGCTGCCAAGAGCCATCAAACTTCTGGGGACAGGCTTGGGCAGGGGTAGGGGGGGCTTGTTTGATGAAAATTAGTTTGGCAAAGTTCCTGGGTAAAAGACTCTGAGGATGCACAGGGAAAAGTGCTGAACACCACACCCAAGACCTGCACAGTTTGGGTCTGAAGGCTTTTGCTGGAAATACAAAAAGACAAGGAGGCCCTTGGGTGACTGGCTCCCTCCCACCAGCCCAGAAGGCTCCCCACCACACACTCACAGGTAGGTACATGGGTCAGGAACTCTGGCCCACAGCCATCTTTAGGCTCTTCTTTGGAGGACATCTCACTGATAGCGAAGATGCTAGACAGCACCTCTCTAAATTTCCCTCTCCCAGCCAGATCAGGCAGAACCAGCCCCACAGCAGAATCGCTGTTGCAGCCAGGTCACCGTTCACACTCCCTGCCATGCTGAGTGGTGGGGCAGGGGCAGATGAGGGCTCAGGAAAGGCAGGAGTTGGGCAAGGACAGCCAGGTCTCAGCGGGTGCTAGGGCGAGCACTGTCTCTTTTTGTCTTTCTCAACCCTTGGCTTCCTCTCATGTCGCTGTTGGAACTGAGGCAGCTGCGAACAAGGACCTTGGATCAGCACTAGGGGTGCCTTCCCTATTTGAACAGCTCTGGAGGGACCTGAGCTCTCTGGGTTACTTTCATGGCAGAATGTGTCAGGTTTCATTGAGTGATTTTCCCATGTCGGACGAGCAGTTTTTTCTGACCCTTTTCTGGCTCCTTTGCTGCAATGCTTCACTGTCAATTCAATGAAACTGCAAATAATGAGACAAGAAGTGCCAAATGCTCATCTGGTAACCCTCCTACCACATTTTTCACAGGTCTCAGATGGCTGTGTCAGGAGGAGACAGAGATATCCTTTGCTGCCTCTCCTGAAAACTGATGCTGTTTTGATGAAAGCAGTTGTAATCTCTTCCCAGTTATCCTGCCAAACCCAAGCTCCACCCAGCATGAATCCTTGGTATGATCTGCATTGGGCTGCCAGTAAGGCCTGTTACTTTTACAACTGACATTTGGAGATAGTAGAGATTTCTTTTTTTTTTTTAATAGATTTTTACAGTAAAGATGTCCTCAAGGAATTTATATGGAGATCTTTCCATTACGTTCTCCAGCAGACATTTCTGCCCCAATAGGAAAGGCAGCTGAATATCTAGAAGGCTCTTTGCTCAAGGCACATAGTAATTACCATTTCTTGTGCCAGGAGGGAGAGGATTAGACTCTCCCCAGCCATCTGCTGAATATGCCTTGCCAATGTCAGAAGAGCATTTTGCTACATAAACGGCACAAAGCATATAGCCATATACAATTTTGAAATTTTGTAATTTTCCATTGAAAATAGAATCTGTTTTTGCACGGTGCAAAGAAGAAAAGTAGAAATACAACACAGCATAATAAAACACTGAAAGTGATGTTACTGAATCTTAAATTTTAATTTTGGGCACACTGACACTAGTTAAAAATGGCCACATAATGCAAGTTCTCAGAGATTTCACAAATCACCTTCATGACATCCATACTTGTTCAGCATACTTTCAAGATTAACTTGCTGAATAGGAAAATAGGAAAATTGGAACAGGCATGTGAAATGTAAAACAGGGGCTTCTAAATTTATTTGGAAAAAGTAATGATGTAGGGCCTTGGAGGAAGAGACACCCACGCTCTCTCAACTCTAAATTGTTACACCATCCTTCACCAAAATATTTTCAGTTACAACAGACAAGTTGCACTCTGCAGAAAGGTAATTCAATTTTCTGGTGGATTTTGATATATTCTTGCATTATGTTTCGTTACAGTTTGGAGCAAAACAGACTTGTTTTGTTTTCAGTTGCCTACCAAAGAGGAAGGAGCCATAGCTCTGGAAGAGCCTATGTCTTTCCTGTCCAGAAGCTGAGCTGCTCAGGATCTGGCAGACATCATTACAGAGACTTCTTCATGCCTGACCATACTCCACTAGCCCAGGATTTGGAATTTATGGACAGCAGGTACATTGGTATCCTCCAGATACATCACGGAGAACTTGGGAGTAAGGACTTCCAAATATTTAGTTGGCAGTAATTCACTTAGCTATACCCCTACAGCTGGACTTTTCTCCTGTCAGACCTTCAAGCAAAAGAAGATCTCAGTGCTTCTCTACCTGCAGCCCCTATTGCAAGTGACAGAAAAAGCAGAAGAGAAAGAAGATGACATACAGCCTACTGTCAACCCATGTCTTGTGTCAAGGCAGAAAATACTTATCAGTATATTAAGATTTAAATACCAGTTTTCCCCTTGCTTCAATATTCATAGCCTACTAGCTGTATCCTGAAATATAATAAAAACTTACCAAGAGCTGCTGAACAGCCTCAACATCCACTGATTTCAGAAGCAGAATATCAAATACACTGCAAGCACCAAACCTGGATGGAGTTTCATGCCTAAAAAGAATGTTTTCTATCTCTAATTTTTGTAATTCCTTTAAAATCTGTACAACAGCTCTGTTATGCTTCATGAGCCTTGTCACAAGTACAAACCTTCACATTGGCACATTTTAAAAATAACCAGTGAGTAAGATCCTGCTCTCATTTCTATAAAAACTCCCCTACCGATGATAAAAACTGGTTAATAATTTAACAAAGTAATCCAAGTGTTCTAAAAGTGGCACAGAGCCGTTTGTATTTAAAAGAAAATGCTTAGTTATAGGAGATTAATTTGCAAGACAAGTCTATTATTTAATACAGAAAACCCTTCCAAAACCATTTGCATAGACTCCTAACATCACCTACCATGGGTAAGTATAGTCTATTGGCTGCTCGTGCTGTCTTAGTCTCACGTTCAGAGAATGGCTCTGCAGAGAAAAGGCTCACTGCTTACAGGCTGAAATATTACCCACAGGCCTTAGTGTGGATGTAATCCAGATCTAAATTCCACAACTTTACCCAGGCCCCTACAAAGTAGTAAGAAAAGCTGAGTCCATCCAATGCTGATATATTGATCTATAAATCAGACAGAATGGGAGAGTTCATGTTTCTTTTGTGGATTCGGGAAGGTTGCTTAACCCCACATGATCAAAGATCTCCATTTATGTTAAATGCCTTTTTTATTGATATTTATTTCAGGTTACCTAGGGCCTGATCCTCATAAAAATCAAGCAAATACCTGGACCAGCATCCAGACCATTCAAACTTCTAGAATTAGTCAGCATGCATTTCGATTTGAAACTAAAGAAGGTCAAAACTAGTGAACACGTTTAAAATGTTTCTCATAAGCATCTTACATTACTTCACCTCACCTCATTTTTCTAGCCTTTAAAACAAGCATAATACCAGTTTACTACTAAGAAATACTTTCAAGAAAAACAACTAATTGGACATTATGGAAAATGGAAAAATTAAATATGAATAATTTTATTAGTGCATCCTAACATCCTTCATGATTCACCTTACAGGTAAAGTATAAAAATATTTTAAAATGTTTTTTGACTGATATCTATATTCCAAAATTTTATAATTTAACAGATTTTTTTTGTTTTGGTTTTTTGAATATATTATCTTTTATTTTTCAGACAAGTTCAAATTTTATAGCCAAATCTATGTATATGGAATACCGAGCTTCTGGATAGCTGGAAGTAAAACCTGAAAGAAAAATTACAGTTCCAAGGCATTTTCTAATTTGGTTTATAAATAGATGGCTTTGACATACCACTCACAAAAACAAAGCTATAGTTAGCTTGCCTGAAGCAGCTGTGCAGCTGGGAGGAGAACATACGCTGGCAGCCCGGCTGTGCAGTCGCCCGTGTTGTGATACATACTATCAAAGCACCAGTTGAGAACACAGGAAGAATTAGCATTTCGGCTCGAGGCAGAGAGATAGGAAGTGGTCTTTGATTCTACACCATCCAACGTGTAAGCTGCTGAAGAAAAGCAAGCTACATAGATTCTTAACTGGAAGCAGCAGGTAAGAAACTGTAGCGCAACTCAACTTCTTGGGTTAGGCAGGTAGACTCATGTTGAAATTACTGTGTGCTGTAGTTGTAAAGCTTTTCCACTGCTGGTAACTCTATAAAAAGAATTCATGTATTTAAGTAAAATGAACAAACATTCTTGGAGTAGGAATGGTGGAGTGGATACCTCAGGGAATGGGACATCATGCTTAGGACCTGACCCAGGCTCCTTTCTGGCACTGAAGGTCTTTGCGGTGGCACGGGCTGATTTCAGCCCAACCACACAGATGAATGTTCTGCTGTACCTGCAGCACTCTGGCTCTAAATCAGCACAAAATGTTACAGAGTTCAGATACAGCTCAGAAGTAGGTCCCCTTGAACTGACAGAAGCTTGCTGATGACAGAAGTTAGCTCCTAGATGATCTGGGCTGTAACTTACTGGATTCATGTCCTATTGCCCTCCCTCAACTGGAGCAGATAGAGCAACACTAAAGTTTATTTTGTATTTATTAAATTCACACATTCAAACTGCAAAGATCCATATCTAAACTTTCCAAAATCTCAGTTACTTCAACATAATTTGTTTTAAATCCATCTTTCAATTAGTTACTTTCTAGCTGACAAATAAGCCCAGTACATGCACAAATATGAATGGATAAAACCTTGACATCACACAGTGAACGCCATCATAAAGGCCTTGCATACTACATGCAACAACTTTTTTCAGTCAAGAAGATTGTTTCCAGCCTCTCAGTACTTCTTCCAACATTAATTTTCAGTGTAGTAGACATGTATTTTGCAATTGCAAGAGAAATTCTATGTGCCTTAAGTGATGTAATACCAAGAGGCTGAAAAAAAGCAAGTATCCTCCTACGGGCTGCTTACAAAATGATCTCTTGACATCTGAGATGCTGCATGACCTTCACTCACATAAAGTCCATTAAGTTTAAATATTTACTTTAAATAAAAATAAAAACTATCATAACCTTTCCTGAACAAAGCAGCCACACTTAGCATACAAATACCTTCGGAATTCATCATTTAGAAAGAAAATTTTTCTTCCTTGAAAGTACAAAGCTGAGACTGTGATAAAAGTGGTAGTCCTCTTCACTTCGAAGTGTTAAAAATATGAAAATGAAAGTTAAAACCAAGTCAACTTGTGCTTGAATTTCACTACTCAGTCCTTTCAAATCCACCTATAGGCTGAGAATTTTGAATGTCAAGACATTGCTAAAAGCATAAAGTAGCTCTTTAAAACAGTGCTGAAGAAAGAGAAAGGAGAAAAATAACTCAAACCCACCACAAGTTAGGTATTTCACATAAAATTTCAGTGAGTTGAAGACTCATGCCTTCCCCACCTCTTCAGATGTAATTCAAGAATTTACTAAGTTTCACATAAACTGATGACAATGGAGCTCAGATTTACAAGCAACTTTTTGGCAAATGTTTTATTTTCCCCTAAAAACTTAAGAGAAGTAAGCATATTAACAAAGAAAAAATACAGCATTTTCATTCTAAGATGGACTAAGAAAGAACTCACACTGATGACAGAGACATGCCACGGTATTCAAACAAGATGAAAACAAAATGCCCTCTTAAAGATAAATCTAAGCATAAACGGAGGGGTGAACGTTGCAAGCTCTCACACTGGGAATGTTTGTAACTTCACCTCTGGTATCTGACACAAATTTATCAAGGTGCTGCTCACAGCAAATTTAGGAGAGAGTGCAGTAGCAAAATGTGCTAATCTAATGTTACTATTTTAGCGGTTCTAAGAGATTTTAAATGTACATACCTATATTTTTACAGAGTTGACATCTCTTATCCTTAGGAAAGGAGATAAAGTGACAAAGTGATAAAAGCCTGCATTTTTGCACAATGTCCCTAGCCTGCTTTGGAGAAGCCAATGGCAGCACAAGTCAGCAAAAGAAGGCTCTTTTGACTCCTGTCCCTCCAGCAGTCCTCATTAAAAGCTATTTAATCTAATTATCAGCAGTGAGAAACCAAACAGAAGCTCTTTATGAACACAGGCAAACAAGTCCATACAAAAGAAAGAAGCAAAACAAACAACAAGAAACTCATAGTGTAAAAAAGCTCTAACAAAAGAGGCCACAGCAAGTTACCCTGAATGCCCTGTTTGTAAAATATTTATCAAACCAAATTAATACTAAGCCAATTAGAACAAAATCTTGGACTCAATGTAAACCAATACAGAAGTCTCAGTCAAGAGCAAATGGAGCTAAAAGCAAACCAGAAAGAAAAGTCATTAAAAGAACATACATAAGAAATGTAGAGACTTGTAACAAATTTATAGTTGTAGCACACAACTATGACATTTTAGATTTGCAGTCAGCAAATCCATACAACTTAAAATATTCAAGAGAGCAAAGGAAAAATCTAGTGGGGAAAAAGAAAGAAATCAACAAAAATCCAAACAACCCAACTCCTGTAGGATAAAAAGAAGACTCAAGCCTTACATTTTTTGCTTAGAGGACTCAATTTGCCACAGAAGCCAGGGAAATCCAGGAAAACCAAACCTCACACAGGTCCTTACTGGCACCTTCACCTTTATGAGCTGGGCTCCCCACTTGAAGAGAAGCTCTCCTGGCACAGCTGGCCAAGGGTGTCAGTGCCAGCTGTTCCCCACAGCCCCTGTGGACAGTGCCAGCACACCGAGGGACACACTGTGATGCCTTAGGATTTTAGCTTTTATATTTTCATATGTTTGTAATCCTGCAGTCCTTTAGTGTGTAAATCTGAAGTCCATATAGAGTGTTAGCAACTGTTTTTCCCATTTTGGTCAGACGGAGCAATTCCTCTCTAGGTCTGAGAATCAAGGACACCTCACTGTTTCAGGCCCCGAGAAATAGAAACAAAATTGAGATGGGGGGGAGCAAACTGAGAGAATGGGACTGCACTGCCTGAAGCTGGAATTGGACAATTAACCTTCGATATGCAAATGGCCAAAACTTCTAGCTGACCCAAAAACGTGTGACGGTGTCCATCCTGGGTGCAGTCTCTGCGAGATTCCTGCACTGCCCAAGGTGTGCCCTGTGAAGGCCTTCCAGTAAATCCCTGCCCTTTATCCTTTCACTCTGCCTAGCCTCTGTTCCCGGTCAGCCTCCACAAGGCATCAACAGCACAGGCACTGGTCCAGCTGCCAGCCAGGGAACAAACATGCAGAGCATGGTGAAAGGACAAGATGTAGTGAGCATAAACTGAAACACAGGAAACTCTGTTTAAACAGAGATGAAAACCTTTTGAACTGTGAGGGTCTGGGTGGCCAGGAGCTGGAACTAGTTGCCCAGAAAGGCTGTGGCATGTCCACGCTTGGAGATGCTCAGAACCCATGGGATGTGACTGGCCCTGAGCAGCCTGCTCCAGCTGAGCCTGCTGTGAGCAGGGGACTGGAGCAGATGGTCACCAGAGGTGCCTGCCAACCTCAGCCCTTACTGCACTTCTGCGAGCTTAGGGGAGATGGTGGGAACACAAGGCTTGCCAAAATACAAGTCAGATTTTTGCTGTTTCCCGACACATGCACTACAATGTGAGTCTCTTAGAGGAAAACTGGTTGAAAATGGTTTCAACTCATTTTTTCCTGTGAGTTAAAAATGGTTGTTTTCCAGCATACTGTAGAGGTAAATGAAATAAAGGAAAAGAGGGGAGCTAACCCACTGGCTGCACAGGGAGCTCGAGAAGGATGAGGCGGGCAAGAAAACAAGACAAAAGGACTAGGGACAGACACGGATGCTTGGCTCCCCTCTACAGCTTCCATGAAAAGGCAGAGGTAGTTATGAAGACATATGCAATAACTACATAATTACATAAAACCATGTTCATGATACAGCCGAATGACACTCATCACACCCTACTCTGAGAAAATAAAGATGGAGAACTCTGCATTGCAGATTAATTCTTATTTTAAAATGGAGGAGTGTGAGGGAGGAAAAATAGAAATTTGCTAAGCACAGAAGAAGTGAATAGTCTCTGTATAACTGGAAATAAAAATACGTAAAATACTGTTTCATTAGTGCTCTCCTTTGAGCGCTAAAAATAAAAAATATTGTGCTTATCAATGACAAATACACATTTATATTCACAAAAATATAAATGTATCCATGCATTTTAAAAAATATATTTAACACTAATGTCTAAAATAAGAATAATACAGAAGATAATTCTTGATAATATTAAACACTTAAGAGTTCTTTACATCCACAGAAAGTGCTGTATGAACAGTAACTAATCGTGGTAGGTAAAAATATGCTGACTTTGACTCCATTATTACCCTGACTCCAGATTCAATCAGAACCAGAGTGTGTTGGCAATAACTCAGGAAACGACAATTTGCTAGAACAGATCAAAAAATTAAAGCACTAGACACATTTAGAAATCCATAAAATATCTGTCACCAAAAAGTCAGTATGTTTATTTTTAATTGTATCCAGATTGAGTCTAATGCCAATAAAATTAAAAGTGTTTTTGTCATCATTTGGGCAACTGATTGATTACTCACCATTAGAACCGAATTTTAACAGAGCTCCTTTTGGCATGTGGAAAAATCTGCTGGTAGCCATGTATTGCCTCACAACTTTTCTCTTTAGACTTCAAAAGCATGTAGGTGCACAGTCTTTGTTATAAACATTTCTCCCCTCTTACCAGTGGCTGAAAATATGAAACAAGTAGCAGTAAAGAGAAGTATTATCAATGCATTAAGCACATAAAAGTAACATACCAGAAGAGTGAATGAAGGAATCTGAGCTGCACCACTACAGGAGTAGATGGATTTTGACATCTGTTTGTTAAGGTTCAGATAAAACAGAGATAAACACTAAAAAACAAAACAAAAACCCACCACCACCACAACAAACCCCACAGAACCCCAAAGCTGAATATTCACTGATCTAGTTCCAATCTAAAAATACATATTTGAGTCTTACGCATTTTTTCTACCTCCCTCTTCATCTTAAAATTTCAGTGTAATAAAAAGCAAGTCATACACCTGCCTTGCATCCCCAACGGATGGAACACGTATGCCAAGGACTCTGCCTTCAGCTTCTCTATTAATTCTTACAGCACGATCTCCAGGCCAGCACAGTACTTAAGCTCTTTGCATGAGCTAGCAAGGGTGGATTTTGATTCTGCAAGTTGTTTGTACAATATTAATCATAACCAAATAAGCTATAAGCAACATTTTCAGATGCACCAGTGCCAACATTAACGCAGTATGACACAGCAAATACGAGAAGCTGACCAGCTTTAATACATTAAAGTACACTTACATTTGAGGATGTGTGACACTGAAAAACCTGTTTATGAATCCCAATATTTGGGAAAAGCTGTTTTTCAGTTTTCCTTAAGGGCGGAACTCTGACAAAAAAAGAACCTAAGTTTAGAAATGCTGACACTTAAATCACAAACTGCAATAATGATGTGTTCATACGTTTCCTAAGAAATGCTTCTGCACTCCAAGAAAATAATTATGACTTCCAGAACCATCAAAACACAACAATTATAACACTAATCACTCCAGTGAATCCCAAGCCAACTAAAAATATGCTATTAAGTCAATCATAACTCTCAAATACACCAATTTGGACAGGATCTCCCTTATATACTCTATAAGCATGTTGTTAGCTGCTTTTAATTCCCATGAAAGAGCAATTACCTGACATAAAATTTGGTTATAGTATGATGTTTGTGACTTCATGTTTAGGTGGTTGAACAATTATTACTTTAGATAATCATTATTTGATAGCACAGCATTAACTTCATTCAGCCAGCCAACTACACAATACATGGCTATTTTCAAGTATGGACTGAAAACTGCAAAGCATGTCCTGAAATTTTATGACTTACTAAAGCCTCAGGAAACGACATGCCTCTGCCTCTCAGCCATTTGCTGATCTGACACACCTATGTGCGTTGCTCCTGCAGAAGATCACACTGGTTTAAATGGGCACTGCTACAAACAGCAAATGACTACTAAATTTACAGAACGAGGTATTATACTGTTCAAGGCATTCCAAGTAATCTGTTTACCAGATACTCTTAAAAGTACTGTTGCACACAGTTTTGAAGAGAGTTCTCCCTGCGTTAATTTGGTCTATGATTACAGATGCCAAACTGTTCTGCATAAAGTAGAAAGCTGCTTAAGACTACAATACTTCCAGCCCCTGCCCTCACAGAGTAAATGCACATTCTCAAAAAACTCTTAATGAGTAAGCTCTGCAGGGATCTGGCTTGCCATGTGCTTGGGGCTTCTTGGTTTCGTGCTGCCAAAATGAAGTCAGACATTTTAAATGTATCTGTCATCTTTTCAATGCCATCCTAGGGTGTCATTGCTTCAGCTGGCACAGAAGAGGATGAATCTTGGCTTCACTGAGTCAAGATATCACACCATTGTGAACAGTTGTTTAAATTACGACTGGCTGCCTTCATAGTAGTAGCTTATTCCATAGCATTCTGTGGTGTTCTTTCCGCAACAAATTACAGCAAACAGCTTCAAGGTAAATTCCACTTCAAGAATAAAGAAACTCCAAAAGCACATATTCAGTCTTTATTTTATTAAAACAAGATTTGTTCTGCTGATGGAATGAATGAATTTATAACTGCAAAACAAACAAGGAACAAAACCTTTGCTTCTGGGCATGCTCAGAACTATGCTATTACAATTTTTTTCTGAAAAATATTATCAGGAATGCTGTAATTCAGCAGATAAAACATTAAAGGCAAAAATTCAGTGATTTTAGTTACATTAGTGAGAGATACATTTTACTTTTCCTATCTGTCCCCAAAACACCGAAAGCTGAAAAACCATTATTTCCAGTATGAGTTCAGATTACTTTGTTCTCAGGCAGGGTGACCCTAAGGGAAAAAGAAAGGAAGACTGCCAAAGGAATCAAGAGTCATCATCTCACCCCTGTTTAGCACTACTCAGTGAAGTAAAGCAGAGTCCCAAGCACAGGAGCATCTGTACCAACCTGCCCTCTACATTTCACACTGAACAACATCCTCTTCTGTTACCTGTCACTGATCTACTTCCAAACAGAACATACTGCCCTGTAATTTAGCTCTTTACAACATAAAAAAAGAAATCCAAATACATGACTGAGTAAAAAACATGGAAACAATAAATCTGAAATAAAATGAGCAAAAGATACAGAGAAAGAACATCCAGCAACAGCACTGGGCGAGTCTGTAGTATCACTGTAGCCTTACAAAACCACATTGTGTCAAATGACCACAGACAGAAAAGACAGAGAAGCAGATAAAAAATTACAACAGCAAGCAAAATTATTGCAAAATACATTATCGATAACAAGAACATGAAAACCACAAAACCACATATTGTCATTTGGGCACAAATTTAGCACGAAACTTAAATGCAACTTCAGATGAAGCCATAGCTCATTATAAACAGAAATACCTCATTTATCTGAGTCCCAGAGAACGTATGGGTACTTTCATAACACAATTACAAGAACACAGAATGCAAACCCGTCAGAAAGAGCAAGAGAGCAAAAAATCCTATCAGAAAACTAACTGAAGAACTGTGAGGTGCAAGTGTCAGATATCTAAAGTTTTGGGGGATTGCTATTTTATGTTTGGCTAGCAGCTGGCACAATATGACTGGCTCACACTCATGCCTCACAATACTGGTGAATAATAAAAATCTACCTGCTTAGAATAAGATTGTTTTGAAAAGCTGAATGAGTACTTTATGTGGGGAGACACTTCTTAAAAATTACAGAATGTATAATAAAAACGATGAACTTACAGGTCAAAATTGCATATGCATTGAAGAAGACATGATAACATTTTTCTCAACTATTAAAGAAGGTCCTGCTTCTAACTGCTGCCAATTTAATCCAAAAAGCATGACTTTATTCCTCTCTAATCCAGCTTTTTTCTTGCTTCTCTATATTAAGACATGCAAAGATACTGACAAAACATCTTTGTCCACCAACATTAAAAGAACCCACTCCCCCCAAAAAAACCACAAAGGGAAAAAAGAAACATAAACAAAAGTAGAAACAAGAAATACCACCTGAAACCAACCAACCTGCCCACCAATTTCAGAGAGAAAGTATTTCAGTTCTCAAGTTTGCCATTTGTATAGACTTCACAATCCTGTTTTGAAGTTTCAGCCACGCTGCTAACAAAACAATGTTCTATTCCATAAGAGCAGAAACTCTATTACTTATCTAACAGGAAAAGTGCTTGCCTATTTCCCAAGACCCCAGAATTTTCTCCTTCTTGCACATGATATTGACTATCTTTGCAATATTTTGTTTTGCAAATATGTTCATAATTCTCCTTCCAAAGCAGTTTCTGCATTTACTTCTCACATCACAGTCTTTCCTCCTTTTCCTAGTGGTCATTGAGCATGCACAGAAGAGGTTTCTGAACACCCAGAAGCGAGGCACAGATTAACATCCAAGCCTACAGTAAACCTTATTTTGTCAACCACAGAAATGTTTCCAGACTTGTACCCCAAATCTTATTCTTCTAATAAATTCTTACATTTCATACTTTTTAAAATTTTTCTTTTTTTTTAAAGGAAAATATACAGCTACTTACATTTTTATTTAAATATAATATTTTTCTTCTAAAAACCCCACCCTGATAAGAGGGTTTATTATCAAAACCAAAAAAAAGATGTTACAGTCTAAAAATATTAGTCATTCTATACTCAACATATTTTTATTACTCAAGATTTCGAGGAAAAGTTGTGCACTGGAGTAAGACAAATGTACAATGAATGAGTACGGAGAACAGTATTTTGACTGAACAAATACACACTAGTGTTCTTAAAGTACAAAGTGCATTAAAACTTATTCACACACAAAATAATTCATGCTTTTCACGTGTAAAATACTCTGAAAAATAAGATGGAAGAAGTTAGATAGGAAATCATTCTTGTATCATAAAAATATGTTAGAATGGGACTTAGCTATAGAGTTAAAGCTTTGCTTTAAAACAAACTTTATTTAAAAATCTTCTTTTGCTTTATCTAAAAATTAGCCTTTCTATAAAAACCATTCCTTTAAAACTTTATTTTAAAAAGTTTTATATTAGACAAAATATTAAATTATACAGGCACAATTAGTCGAGGGCTATAAGAAATTATATTATAGCCCTTCATTTTCCAGTGACTTGCATTACAGTCATAAGATTCTGTGTCTACTGACAACCATATGAAAATTCATCCATAGAAATCAACTTTTATATAAAAAATAAAATAAATTAAAACAAAACAAATAACAAAATCTGTCAGACCATATTTGACTTGTAAAGGAACTTACTTTCCAGCTGACACATGTACATCTTTTATTAATCTTGGGAAATACGCATATACATAAAAAAGAGCCCCAAAATATTCTCTGAACGTGTGGTTTATGATGACAGCTTTTATATTTCCTTCAGATACTATATATTAAAATAAACCATTTCCAAGTCCACCTTTATCTCAGTCCAAATCTGTGACCCTGGACACTTCAGAAAGAAGTGACTGAAGAATCAAGATTGGTTTTGTCTTCTGAGGGGAAAATGCACAGACACGTTCAATGCCAGAGATAGCAGGGTCTGGTCTTTTCCATGTTTTTCTTGTGTTCTGAACAATGTATTGGACCACTAGAGAATTTATGAAGACCTTCAAGGTAAAATAGATTATACAATATATCGAATTGAAGATTTAAAAACCAAAGCCTGGATTATGATGATGTTTAACTACATGCTTAATTTACTATAAATGAACCATTAATCTTGGGGTTTGAAGCACAGAAACATCCATAAGAGTGGCTTTATGTCTCCTAACCACATTAAATAAACTGTCATCATAACAACTATTTTAAAAAGAGAGAAATCTAAGCCAAAACACTATGAGTTTGGGTTTTTTTGCCATAAAACCATAGTAGGTGGAACATCTGTGGCCAAACATGAATCTCTACGGAATACAATTTTAATTCAACCACGTTTTTTAAACCAATATTGTAACTCTAATACATTTAAACAAATATTTGAACTCTAATACATTTAGATGGATGCTGTGTAAGGTTTATTTAAATATTTTACTGAAAGTTTAGAAAGAAAGTTTGAACTCTAATCCATAAAAATTTAACCAACACTACACCCAATAAAGTCAGAAAAGCACAGAACTCCAAACTCAAGGCTGACAACAACTCACTGCTATTTGTTTGCATTATAACTTTTCCATCCCCTTCACTAAGGAATGTGAAATTCACCTACAAACTTAATCAATAAGCTATTAAAAACGAACAAAAAACCCCCAAACCTAACCCTGTATTTCTTTTAGAGTTCAAGATTTCACTTCAGCCACCACCATTTTAATAGTCTCCTAGAGACACATATTTCCTTACCAGCATGGTCCATTATTGCTTGATCAGAGCCCACAGTGACTTTTAGCCCAAAAAAAAAATGCTTTGGACATGGTTTCAGGAACAAAAAAGTCAATATAAAAACATGTAAAATTATATTTCATTTCAAGAAAGCACTGAATTGATCTGAATTGTATCATACTGTATTAATTTTAATGCCATTCCACAGGCAAGTATATATTATGTGTTGAATAAGGTGCATATATACACGAACACAAAATACACACACAGAATTCAGCCCCGACTGATGTATCTTCATTAAATTTCTAGCATAGCAACTGAGTCATCCTCTGCACTTTAGAATTATGTGAAAAAATTAAAATAGGCACAATTAATTAACACAGCTTCTAAATTACCTTTTTATAGTGCACTGTTACGCACTGATAATATCATAATAACAATATGATACCATTCAAGGTCATTTTGTTGATGCACAGGTGAAGACTAGCAAACATGATTCTAAGTGCTTTTAAATCAAATCCACAACTTCTGCAGCTTTACACAGTAGAACAGTGCAATATATTGTGTCCCCATATTCCAGGAACAATAGCTGAGTTTACAGTTGTATTTGTTTCACATTAGACTGGCTTTGCACTTTCTGGAGCTCTAGCACATCAACCGCGTTGTCTATGACCTCCTTTTTTTCCCCTTCCTTCTTCCAGGTGCTGGCTATAAAAAAAAAGAGAAAAAAAAAGTTCTTTTGGTAGCTAGCTCTCACCTGGTAGAACAAGACAGTTTCGAAGTAATGGTACAGCAGTAGTTCTCCTAGAGGGCCGGTTCACAGTGCCAGGATGACCCCGATCTCCACTTACTTCCCAGTTCCTGATTTTGGAGGAAGCTTGCTCTGGTTTCTTGGGAAAAGATTCTGATGTGACTTTCTGCCTTTTTTCAGGAATCCCTGTAACAACTGTTGAGTTCAGAAAGGCTCTTTTTGGTTTCCTCCTCACCTTTAATTTTTTAGCATCAGGCTTTTCTTTCTTAGGGTGCTTTCCCACTGTAGTTTTCCTTGTCTGGCACCTATGGATGGAGAAAGCAGATTTCTGAGCACGAGGTTGAAGTTGTCTTCTCATCCCCTCTTTCTGCTGTTTTTTAGTTATGGACGTTTGTCTGCCTGTGGTTACTCTGCTTCCTCCCCTCCCAATAGTACATCTGACAGATCCTGCAGCCTTTCTGGAAAAAACTGGTTCTTTGTTAGTGCCTTCTTTTCTCTTCCATATTGCTTTTGGAGTCTCCCTCTCTAACCACTCGCTCCTGATGGAGGTCAGAGGAGTTTTGGTAATTCTATTAAATGGAATTAATCTATAATCTCCTTCTATCACAGAGTTCAAAGGTGAAATGATTAGGTGTTTAAAAGAGTTCTCAGACACCAGACAATCTGTTCTTTCTGTGGAAACAGAAGGTCGATCTGCCTTTTGATTTGAGGATGCATCATTTCCTTTATCTGGATCTGGCAGGAAAGATGCCGAAGAAGAGCTACAGAAGTCTGACCAATTCAGTGACTTTGATGGCGTGCTTTCTCTCTGTGCATCAGCTAGTTTCTTCATGTTTGCATCTAAGCTGAGACTTCTGAAAAGCTGTCGAACATGGGAGGGCTTTTTGGCCTTTTCTCCAACTGTACTCTTTGGAGGCGTTTTCAGAATTCGGTTTGTCAGTGGGTCATAATATTTGAAAGAACACTGTTTGTATTTATACCTTACAGAGTCCTTGCTATCTGTGGAGTGGTGCTTTTTCCTCATTTTGGGAGTATCTGTAGGTTTACCTTTGCACTGCTTTACCTCTGGGCATGAGAGTACATACACCACTGTCTTGGGCTGTACAGGACTCATGATCTTGCTATAGGACTCTGGAAGTTTAAGGGCACATAGTCTAGTTTTCATGTTTGGAGTTTTTTCATTCTCCAGCCATGCAATGCTTGCTTTCTGATCAGCTGGATCAGATTCTCTTCTAGACATTTTCCTTTTTGCTACAGGGTAGTTCAGCAGACTTGTTTGGGTGCCATGGCTGACTTTAACCACCTGACATCTTGAAGCCAGGCGCCATGTCCTTTTCCGAGGCATTTTTACAATTTGTGGGTTGCATAGTGTGTCTGAGGCTAAAGACGGGTTATCAAAATCAGAGCCACCACTTAAAGCATCATTAAATTCTGGCACTGCTTTAACTGGTGCACTTTCTGTTCTATTACCCTCAATAATATTGATCCTTTTTTCATCCTTCTGCTTTTTTTTCTTCATTCTCCTCCCTGTATGGTTGGCTGAGGATTCACTGTTAAAGTAGCAGCGAAAACGACCTTCTCTGAAATCACGCACAAGTTCTTCAATTTTTATATCATCTTCATACATTATTTGAGACCAAGTCTTTCCCACAAAAGAAGGAGGCACGTGAGGCAGGGCTGGAAGAACTGGTTCTTCGGTATGAACTACGACATCCTTTTTCACTGCTTCTATTTTCTCTAATGACTCAGTTTTTAAAACAGAAGAGAGCTGTGTTCCATAGTCTTTATCTTGCAAACATACTTGGACCTCTTTCAGGAATTCTATATCTTTTATAGCTGCCTTGGGTAAATCTGTTCCTACCTGTATTGGTGCATCACAGTCAAAACTCATTTCAGAGCCCTCTAAATTAGTATGGTCCAGAAGTGATGAAAAAGGTACACAGGGATTATTCTCTTCTTTGCAATAAATTTCTTCAGATGTAGTTTCATGGCAGTATTTCAAAATTACATCTTCAATAGTTTCATCCACTGAACTTTCATCACCTCTGTTTGTCTTCATGTTTTTGCATCTTGCTAGTTGTGGGGATGTCCCAAGATCTAGGGAGCTGCTGATACCCACAGTATCCCTGAGACGGAGATCAGACACCAAAGTTTCATCCTGAGTTCGTAAACTATCTCGCTTTGAGAGAGATTGACCTGAGGTAATAAATGAAGAATTGCTGTGGCTGCATGCAGGATTCTGACGAGAAACTGAAGGGTGTTTTGGGTGAACCAGTGCTGGAGCAGGATTCAAACGTGGGTTCAATAACACATCACTATTGCAGACCTCCATTGCTCTTTCATCACATCTGCTATGCAGAAACAGATTTGATGCTGCCAAATCCCTAACATTTTTTCCTGTTTTAGGATTAACAGAGGAACTGTGGCTTGTAGGACTGAGAGAAAACTGCTGAGGTACAGGGCTCAGAGCTGTAAACTGACCTTCATGGCTATGATTTGCAATTCGAGCATTTTTCAGAGTTACCCATTTCTTATCGCTACAAATGCCAATAGATTGCTGGGATATTCCCGGAACACGTTCCTGGCCTCTTCGAAGTTTCTGAAAACCTGCTTGTGTTACAAAAGCTTTCTTTGCGCCCTCACGAGACAGGCATGGAACAGAAGAGTCTATTTCATGAATGGACTGCTGGTCTTTGCTGGAAATCTCCTGTTTCTCACTTTTCCTCTTTCTCTGCACCTCTTCTGAGGAGAGGCAAGAAATCCTAGGAGCCTCCAGAGTGACGGGGAGTGGCATGTCATCATAGGTTGGTCTAAAGGGGAGGGGAGAAAAAAACCAGCTTACATAAATACTGTAAATACGCTTAAAATTTTTCAAACAACAGCAGTGTGTGGGGTTTTTAAAGAGTAAACTAGATCCTAGACTGCATCACTTCTAATGAACAGACTGAAATTACTGTTTCTGCTACTTTTGCAGAGATATCCAATTTTTTAAAATTATGGAGGAGAAATGCTCCACAAAGCTAAAGATAACAATTTGGGCATTAGTCTATCACCCTCTTTATGCAACTATCAATTAAGAACGGCCAAACACAGACTACAATAATTTTATAAATACAGTAAAGCAGGAAAAGTAAAGGTACTTCCTTTGTTTGAAGTGGTAAGCGTATAAAGAGGTTATTTCACTGGTCATACTATCATTACGTAAAATCAGGCTTTTGTAGAGAAATGGAACATAATAAATATGACACAGTATAAAACCATTGTTGAGTATAAATGCCCTTTTCCCTACAAAACATGGCTGCCTGATAGGAACTGTGCACATGTGGCCAAGGAATTCCATGCCTACTGTTTCTCATAGGCATACCACAGCTTCTGACTCACCCTTGTAAGAAGCCAAGTTAGGATTGTTCAGCCTTGCTGTGACAACAGATTTTTCTACATTCTGTAACTGGCAGTTCTGTCTTTAGGACTGCCCTCAAACACAAGGGTTTCTGTCTTGCAGAATTAACTAGTCCAGATAAGGACTATTTTTCCTATGCAAGACAGGAACCCACGAGGCTTCGAGACCAGTGTAGCAGCTGGGCAAATCAAATGAAAACTATTTTAAAAACATGTAAATATAACTGAAGAAGAGAATATCGTGTTTCACTTGAAAATTATAACCAGACCTTGTGAGACCCAAATGGATGCTTATTTTAACACATGGGAGACATCAGCTAACACAAGTATTGTGAACAAATTTTATAGTACAGTAATTTCCTTGTTTATATAACTAAGAGTACATACAGCTAAGAGATATAGGACTGATTAAGCAAGAGAAACCTCATATAATTAAAGATTAAAAAAGAAGAGGATTATTTCTATTACTATATCAATGCACAGTAATCAAATACATCAGATGATCAAACAATGCCTGTCAACTGAACTGCAGCTTTGCCCTTGCATGAATTCTTGGTCACCTAAGCTCTGAAATAGGGCCTAAAGGGAATGCCAGATGGAGCAGAAATAATCTTTTAACTTCCTAACTTCAGAGTTCCTCCATCTTTGTGTGAAGTATCTTTGCACCTTGGCATCTGGACATTGCTGAAAGACTGAATATAAAACTACACAGATTTTCATATGGAGAAACTATAGCAAACTCCTAGGTCTCTAGCTCAGTTAACAGCCTACAAGCACTTTTCCAAAATGACTTTTAAGTAAGTGTCTCTAGGGGGAAGAGAACAGAACGACAGTTTGATATAGTTAGGAACTTCTGACAGTTTTGCTACAAATTACCCCCTTAAGAAGAATGAAGATTTACTTTCTAAAATGCTCAATACTATTTCTTTAGGTAAAAAACTCACATACCAAAAGTTTGGAGGAAGGAATGATTTGGTGGTTTGTGGGTGTTTGGTTTTGTTTTGTTTTTTTTTACTGGGGAACAACAATATCCTTTGAAATTCAGTACAAGGCAAAGCTCTGATGAATTTTTCCTTTTTCCACATAACTACTAGGTATACTGGTTCTGTAAAACAAATCAAGTCTTACAAATAATTCCATAATCTTTAAAATGACACATAAAGATCTCTTATGTGAATTTAGCTAAATAGTAAAAACAGGTATTTAAAGAACTGAGTAAAACTCTGTATAAATCCAAGTGTTTTAACATGAGAAAAAAGAGAATTAAAATCTTACCTCAGATGTCAGTTAAGACCATGACTTTCTTTTCAGAGTAGGACCATAACATAAATCTACTCATGCTTTCTTTTCCATCTTTGCTTTTCTTCCTCTAAACTCTGTCTAGATTTGGGGTTACTCTTTCCCCTTCTTCCTCCAACTTAATCTAGATTTTGTTCATTATTTTTTTCATTCTATTCCTTCTTCCAACAACTTAGAGGAACATGAGTAATTGTTTTTCCTATTTAGTAGGTTTCGTTCACCAAAGGAACAACCTTGTATTAGTGACACCTCAAGAGATGGCTTTCTTAAAGTAAATCCTATATTTTCTCCATAGCAAAAAATGGTGAATGTTCTCAAGATGGTGCGATTAAATCTATTTATTTAAGATGGGAGGACAATTTACTTACATGTGTAAGTAAATTTACTTGTGTACATCATGTCCTGAGCTACTTTGGCATAGACATGCATATTAACTAATTCTGTCACATCCCTGATAATACCAGTGAATGCTTTCAGACAAAATACTCATTTGCTTGTTTGTCAGAGATATAGCAGAGTTGTACCATACCGGGATCAAACTGAGATTTTTGTCTGCTTTTCAAAACATAACAAATGAGGTTTAATTGATTTTCCTTCATCAACAGAGAAAAATTTAACATACTGATCCTCTTATCACTCTTGAAACATGCATATGATAAATAAAGAGAACACTTCTCAAAATCTGAGCATTAATGAATTGGCCAATTAACGTAATTCAAGTACTAATTGAACACGTGAACTGCAAGGATAATGAAAAAATAAACATGTAAATACTTACCTGACATAATCAACAAACAACAAACCAAAATTATGAACTCTTTCAAAACATACTATAAAATATACTGCTAAATATGTTTATATAAAGCTCAGAATTATAATTAGAATAAAATATAAAAAGCTCAAATGTTAAGAATTTGTAAATGCATGTGAGATTGTAGAGTCTGCCATTATAAATGCTGACCTATATATTCCTTCTTTTTTCAGGTCTTCACATTTAAATGCTATCAGTGGTGTCGTTTCAAATCCATAAGAAGTGAAAAGAAGATTAAAAGTGCAGAGCCAACACAAAAGCAATATACTTGCATGCTGTTTATATAAATACATGTCTTTCTAAATTGTCTTCATTGAGCAAGTTTCACCTCAAATGGGCCAAATTTACTGCTCAGCAGTAGAACAGAAATAGGAGCTCATAACACATGCATTCCACTAACACATATTAAAAAAAAAAGCCTTCTGAATTATACCTGCTGTCATGGTATCTGTGGGGATGATGCTGTAAAACATCTTGCAGGAAACGCTCCATCAAGCTACTGGTACCCATACGATTCCTACAGTATGTTGTAAAATGTCTGTGCTGGGAGCTGAAAATATGCTGGTGAAAGATAAAACAGATGATTTGTCTCATACTAATGCTAACACACAGGCTCATTCCTAAAAATTCCTTCCCAGGTTAAACATCACACCATTGCTATGAAAATACTTAAATAAAAAGAGAAATATTCAGCTTTTCCTATTTTAAAGCCTTGATTGAGATTTTTAATTATGCTTAGGCAGTCTCAAATAATGCTAAAATGTATCAAAGCATCTTTCTGAGTTGGAACTTAAATTAGTGGTTCTGTTAGCTGCTGACAAATCGCTTCTAACTAGTACAAATACTCTCACATATCTCACAGCTGCTAAAAAGTCTCTTGACCAGAACAAATACTCTAAATGATCCATAAATGACTTATAATACTCTTGAACTTCATATGTGCAAACATCCTGTAATTCACTCCTAATAACAAGAATTTTCCTAAGTGTAGAAGATTAAATAGGCTTCTACTTTCTAATTTAAAAAGTCTAAAAGACAGGAGGCTGACAGACCTAAAGAACTGAAAACGGTTTATCAAACATCTCCAGCCTTGATATCTAACATACTACTATAACCCTAATACTTCAAAACATATAGAGATCTCAATATTATAGACACAGAAAAAACCATAATGGATGCAAGGCAGAGCTGTGTGCCACTTTGGAAAAGCAGACTGCAGCAGCCATGCCACTCCACCAGCATCTTTCACAACAGGTAACAAATAAGCAAGGTACCTTCCTCAGGGCACATCTTGTGCAATTCACAAACTGCTTATTTTTCACTCGGTTTTGGTTGTTCAGTGTAGAAACTGGTATTTTGTAAGCCGATAAAGCCTTTAGGTACTCCTTGCTATCTACTGCCAAATTATGCAGAAGCTGTCTCACCTGTTCCAGATTACTGTAGTGTACGTGGCAACAGTTGCAGTATCCTTGTCTATTTTGCACAGTGGATACTCCAGGCCGAGGATGTTCTTGTCCTCTTCTGTGTAAACTGAAGGAAGCAGGTAATATTATCAAAATATGTTGGGTTGTTTAATCCATGTCCTTAGCACAGAAATTCTAAATATCTATCTTACTACAGAGATAGGAAAAACTGGCAAGATAAACGTTTCTATTTTAGAATTGTAATGGTAGGTGGGACTATGTATTTTAAAGTATTCTCAAGCAAATTTCACTAAAGAAATTCTTCCTTAAATGCAGAACAAAGGATAACAGCTTGAAGGCAGAGTTAGCTGAAATCTGAAAATAACTGCCTCTAAAGAAAAAGGCAGAGTCATCTTTTCATTTGTTTCTTTGTTAGTATTTTGAAATAAAAGAAAAAAAGACCAAAGACACCTGACACTCACACAGCCTTCCTCACGGTTTTTAACAGTGAGTATAAGATATGAAGGACCTCCATCATACGCTTAATCCACATTGTGTCACTGCCATCCATTACACAAGGTAACAGACAAGGCTGAAAAGCAGATTCTTCCCATTTTACTTTGGTAAGCAGTAAGCTGGATGCCAGTTAGATCATCACCTAACTTACCTGCTACTGCTGTCCTGTCGTGGAGAGCCCGCAACACCATGTCTTTGGATTCCTAAAGAAAAACAAAAACAACAACCAAGAAATAAACCAACCAAACACACATATACGAAACACAAAAACCAACAGAGTATCAAGGAGATGGAGAGTTTTACCTGCAGCTAGCTACCTCCCTTACACTGCATTTTTCAAAACTACTATTTTAAAAGAAGATAAAAGGTTTAGTAAATTCAAAAAAGCATGAAGACATCCTTTTGGCCACAAAGTTCATCAAAGAACTTCATAAAATAAGATTTACTCTTTCATGACTGAGGTGAGTGAGAATTTTGCTAGTGATTTGTCTGGGTTCAAGACTAGGCAATCTACATGGGTACTGCAACATCCATGATCACTGAGATAAAATGTACAGTGTCTCAAACAGCTTACAACAGGATAAGAAAGTTACACCTAAACGGAAACTTCACGCATGATTCAGAAGTCACTCCTTCCATCTAAGTTCCATAAAGGAATTGAAGAAATCTAAGTACGCAATTGAACTACAAGGTGAACTAACACTTCTATTGATAATTTTACATTCTTAAATGTAACTGCAACAAAAACGACTTTGAACTTCTTACCTTGTGCTGAAGAAGCAGAAGCTTCATCAGACCGTTTGATTCTCTCAAACATCTGTAAGTAAAAAATTTTTAAAGTCAGTCCATCCTCATATTCACTGTATCCTGAAGCTCCTCCTTCAGTCCAAGCTACAAGCTCTTTAGAAGCTCTAAACTGTTTCAGCTAGAGACCAATACTTGATTTAAATGAAGCTGCATTCTAAAAAGAAACTTCTGCTTTACTAGGTTACCCTAATATTATACTTAACAATACGTTTTAGCTTTGATAGAAGGGGCTAACTCTTAATTAATGAAGTCAAATACTATACTTACGAGCACAGCCTAGACTCTGTTAGGTTATTAAGCAATAACCTTTTCCAATTCATTTAATTCCTTAATTTCCTAAGTTGCCTTAACAATTAAGATGAGAGATATATGTAAGAAAACCCATATGAGACCCACACCACACAAAGTAATTATCTAGGCTGGAAAAGTAATGCTGATGGCTCAAAAGATCTGCAAATCAATTTTGAATCTCACACTTTTTAATAAAAATATGACTGCAACAACAAGCAGTTACGTGCTTTAGGGCATCCAAACACAAATGACTTCCAAGTGTCACATGCTCTTACACTATGGAACGCGTTAAATCAGCTTTCTAGTACCTACCTTAGAGTCACCAACCTTCCTCATCCACCAAAGCTGACTCCCGACTAGCAAACAATAAATGTCGAACAGGAGGCCATTTGCAGTGCAGGACACTTCTCTCATCCCATCTGGCAATAAGGAAGTTAAAGAGCCTTTTAAAATAACATTAATAATGCATGTTTTCCATGCCCTAAGGCATGTAAAATTTTCTGTACCATTTTGCAAACAGTTGAACAAATGGATAAATCTTTTTGAAGTATGCAGCACATGTTTTTTCATATGGAAGTAATTTTGACAGTCTTTCCTATATAAATGTTAAGCATTCCTTCTGGAATAATTCTGTTTCTTCTTTCTTCCTCATGGGCCCTGTGTACTAAACATTGTTGTAATTTCACAGACTATGCACTGCTCATGATAAAATACCTGGGCTCTTATAGCAGTTATGGTTAGAAGGAATCTCTTACTAGCTCAACTTTAAACAACCCCCCTGCCCCGCTCCCAAAACAAAACAATCCATCAAAACACCAAACTCCTTCTACTTCCCATTGTGTTGGAATTTATGTAATAATATTAAAAAAACAAATAAACAAGAAACTCCAGCTGTTCTTATAAACCTTTTCATCTGGCAGCTGAGAAAAGCTTTTTTGATAGATCAACTGATCTCAGTCATCCTGTTCTATTTCCTATACACAGCCAGGACCCAAAAGAAAATGAAGGAAAACCACAGAAGACTATCCTTCATGAGTGATGCTTTATGTAAAATAACTTCTTCTTCGTGCTTGAAGCCAACTTACTGATATTTTAAGTCTTATTGTATACATACAAACTTACGATAAAGGTGTGTGGCAAGAGTGTAGGAACCGCAGAGGAAGCTGTCCCACAGACGAGGCAGCCAGCGCCAGCGGTTCCACTGCCAGCAGGGGACACCACAACCATTCATCCCCATCCACCGCCCAAAAGGGGATTCGAGCACCTCCACACACCAACATTTAGTTTTATCTCAAAGACGCTAAGCAGTAGTAACTGCAGTATGTTGGAGGATGGTTTGTTGCTTCCTTATTTCACGGACTAATTTCAATGCTGAGGTGCTACTGAGAGTTCACTCAGCTGCAAGTACAACCACGTTTAAACTGAGTTAGACGCAAAGTAACTTTAAACAAGCCAGGACTATGAAAATAACTACACTAAATTACTCCAGTCTGGATCTCCTTGTCATTTTTTTACAGTTCAAGGAGATTCAATGGACCAGATTTTCTAACTGGAGGAGAGGTGTGTTAGGTAAAAGTGGAAAATGTCCAGCTACTGTTTAGTAGCTAACAGAAAAACATCAGAGGAAGACCCCTTCTCTTAGAGGGATTTCTTAGAGGAAAACATATTCTCTTTATATCAGTGTTTTATAAGACCACAAGTGCATGGGACAAAGAATTAAGTCTGAACTCAAACTATACACAGCTTGCTTACCATCTGAAGTCGAGCTTAAACCACAAACTAAAAATATTAAGGAAACCTGCTACGTAGATGCCTTATTTATGTTGTCAAAATCTGGATGGCTTGAGCTCCTTACTTTTTAAAAAAAAGAGACTACAGCTATAAATCAACAAAGGATTTTTCAGATGTCCAAGGAAAGACTGCATAATTCTACCTAAATTAAGAGCAAATAATATCTGTTCAAGATTAAGCTTAAGCATTTTACAACCAAAAAATGCTCTATATTGTAGCAAATGTAAAAACAACCAGTTACACACAGAAATATTTGACTTTGTAAAATTCTAACCAGGCTATTTTAGCAGCTGTCTCTAAAATCAATGCTTCGTTTTGGTTTCATTGAATTACTCTGCATACAGCAGGTAGAGAATGAAAAACTTCAATCATATTTAACAAGGCAACCAAAAGATATGAAACGTTGATATAAAAAAAATTTAAAATAATAATTTTAAAAAGAAATTGGTGGTGAATTCTGATAGTATCTGGGTGTCAAGGCATCAGATAAACTCTCCGGACAGTATCACTCTTGCACCGCAGTAAGTAAAATAAAAAGGGCAAAAAGGCACTAAAAACTGCTCCTCGAAACACACCTCATGAAATCCTCTACCACCCCTTCACCTGAGAGCAACTGTGCTGGGCAGGCAGATGGAGAACAGGAGGGGAAAATGTCCCGCACACAGAGGGACGTGCCTTCCCACAGCACTACCACAAACAGAGAGGCGGCACAGCTCCTTTCAGGAGCGGCCCCTGCCCCGCGGCCTCACCGCAGCGCCGCGGCTCCCGTCCCGGCTGCGCCGGCTCCGCGCTGCCCGCCTCGCCTCGCCTCGCCTC
>VWPU01021307.1:0-13799 GCA_013398955.1 Callaeas wilsoni
GCCCGTGCCAAAGGCTCTAACACGCCAAAGGCTCGGACAGCAGCGGGGAGCGCGGTGCGAGGCCCGGCGCGCCCACACGGGGGCAGTGGAATGGGGATTCTGCTTCTCTCGCCCCTCTGCCGCTACGGAACAAAAGCCCCGAGCGGCAGGAATCGGCTGAGGCACCCTCTCGCTCCACTGTGTAATAACTTGTTTTTGTCTGGCTGCAGATGGACTGAGGTCACAACTCTGCTCCCTGTGACAGTGCCCACGTGGAGTAACAGAACCATCGTGGGGACAGAGACACCCAAAAAACTCTTGCCTGACCCTGGGAAAAGGGGCAAAATGAGCCTTAAGGTGGGAATCCCTGCTCCTCAGACTCCTCCAAATAACTCCAAGCCACACACGTTGTTGGGTTGTTTGATGCTTTTATTTATCACATGTAAAAACACTACTATCTCTGTCCGCAGGTACCTCTTGCTGCACTGCAAATCACACAGCTCCAAACGTTGAAGGTCAGACAGGCAGAGAAGGGAACTAAAGTGTTTATGCCCAGAATCACAATGTCATGACCCCTGAGGGTGTTAAATACACAGAACACCCCCAGGGACTGTTCTACAGAAGCAGCAGAGCATTACAGTTAACAGACCAGAGCTGGTGAAAACACTGGGTGAAGGGATCATCTGGGGGATAAGAGCTGCCCATATCTTCTTCTCTTTCTAGTACAGGTAACTGTGAACTAAGTCAATGACTAGTGCTGAACCACAACAGGGGGACTCTTCCACACTTAGTTGACACGAGGGTTCCTGAAGTTCCTCCCAGCAAAGCGAGCCTTGCTGCCAAGCTCCTCCTCAATTCTGATGAAGGACAGAGAGCACTGGGGGTCAGCAGAGAACCCCTGCACTACAAACACCTGACCCACTGAAGGTCCTACAGCAACGAAACAGCTCCCACCAAGCCACTGCACAGTGGGGCAGGGCCACACACCTGACAACTCAACCCAAACATTTGAGATGCTTGCCAAGGGAGCTGCCTCGTGCACAGAGGACAATGTCTCATGTCCAGCACCACAGGATGCTTCCTGTGATGTGTTCTGGACCTCACCCACCCAGCTCATCCTTGGCCTACAGCCACCTGCACCCACCAGCACCTCTGCCAGGGTCAGGGCATGTCCTGCAGCTGCAGGGTGTTTCTGAGGGGCAGAGCCCAAGCTGTGCCCCCAAAGCATCAGCAGAATGAGCGCCCTTTCCCCGGTCCCAGGCTCACCTCAGCAGCTGGTTGTACTTGGCCAGACGCTCCGATCGGCACGGGGCACCAGTTTTGATCTGAGAGGGAAATCACAAAGTTAGTGAACAACTCCAAGTGCCAACACAGAACTATTCAGAGCAATAAGCATCGTCACAAGCTCTGTTTAGGCATCAGGCTCAGTATCTACATATGCAAACACAACAGGTCTTGGGAGCAACAGAGATTGTTCACTTGCTATCAGCTGCAGGACCAGGAAACGCCAGTACAGGCACTGGAGCTAAGACCTTTGACATTGCTGGTTAAAGGCGAGTTTGCACAGTATAAGGTGTTCCCTCGTCACACTCCCATTAATAAATCAGCGTCCTGCAAACAGACGCAGCAAATCTGCACACCTGGAGGCAGTGCAGTACACCATGGCTTTGGCTTCACCACCAAATTCTCATCAAGCAAAAAGCCAAACTGCAGCAGCTGCAGATACCAACCTGGCCAGTGCAGAGACCCACTACCAGGTCAGCAATGAAGGTGTCTTCTGTCTCTCCAGAGCGGTGGCTTACCATCACACCCCAGCCGTTGGACTGGGCCAGCTTGCAGCTGCAAGAGATCAAGAGATGAAGCTCACACCATGCCCTGTGCCCAGCAGCCTCTGCTCCAGTGACACTGCCAAGGGGCAGCACAGGACTGCCCGTTGGTACAGGGCAGGATCACAGGACAAGGTGGGGCTCAGGAGCTGCTGTCACACACGCTCAGACCCTGGGGAGTTGTTCAGGGCACCCGTGTGACGTCAGGACCGTGAAGGCACAGGTTTACTTGCCAATGTCCTCTATCCATTAATAACGTATTAGTTAATAACTGTTCTCCCTTCACAGATGCCCCATCAGGAGACTTCTGTTCCCCTAGATCTGCTCTGCACATTCACCTCCCCCAGCTGAAGCCAGCCCCACCCTGGCCAGGCGCAGAGGGCAGAACTTACGCCTGCAGGGACTCCGTCACAGAGCCGATCTGGTTGACCTTGAGGAGGAGGCAGTTGCAGGCCTTCTCCTCCACAGCCTTGGCAATTCTCTTCGGGTTGGTCACAGTCAGATCGTCACCAACCACCTGGATGTTGACACTGCCAGTGAACTTCTTCCAGGCACCCCAGTCATCCTGGTCAAAGGGGTCTTCAATGGACACCACTGCAGAAGGACACAGAAGCTTTAGCACGATGCCAGCACAAAGGTCTTGTTTGAATGAGTGGTACCAAAGTGCTGCAGACAAGTACCACCCACTTCCCAGAACGCTCCTAAGACCCCTAAGAGGCTGAATAAGGCAGGAGCTCTCAATCTCTCCTGTAAGAGGGGCTGCACCCCAACTCCTTCCTTCAGCAATCAACCCTGACTCACCACTACTTCTGTGCTTCTCATTGATGAGCAACTTACCAGGGTAGTTCTTGACAAAGCCCTTGTACAGGTCAGCCAGCTGGTCAGGAGAGATGTATCTGCTGGGATCGTCAGGGGATTTGAAGTCCAGGTCATACTTCCCATCGCGGTAGAACTCTGAGGCAGCCACATCCATGCCAATGACCACCTTGTCAGTGTAGCCAGCCTTGGCGATGGCTGTCTTCAGCAGCTCCAGGGCTGCAACACAGAGAGGTGTTTCTGAGTGCCTGCCAGGCATCCTAACCCCAAAGCTCTTCACTTCCCAACAGCAGCACACGCACTTGGCAGAGAATCTCCCTTACCCCTTCAGAAAGCCCAACGGAAAAGGTTCTCAAATTCTCCCACTTCTGAACTGACTGGAACAAGATATTACTTTAATACTGCTTTTAGCTTGTAATACCCTTGAGACACCATTATGGGATTCCTAATCTCTTCAGGCAGGACTACATGTCAGCCCAGAAAGCTTAATACTAGATGATACCACATCCTCTTTCAGCTTTATGCATGTGGGCAGGAAGCAGTGTCTGCACTCTAATCCCTTTTAGCTCCAGATCAGGTGTTGACCATGGAAGTGGTGAGCATCCAAACCCTGACAGCAAGGACATACAGCCTGCCTCTGCACAGGAGACCCCTCCTGGCATCTACCCGTTCTCCATGTGCACATTTTACTGCACGAGAGGGGACAGAACCACTCAGTAGAAGTCTCTGGGTACTGCCCACTGTGCTACTGTTTGGCAGAGTCCCAACCACCTCGACTTGCAGGGGAGCAGCTGGGATCAGCCAGGCTGTTTGCAGCAGGAAGCTTGGATCAAGTTTTTTCTTTTCTTGTTGGGTTGGTTTTGGTTGTGTTTTGTAAGATGCTAATGTAGCACAAACTGAAACAGCAGCTGCTGCCAGCAACAAAAATTCCTCGGAATGTAATTGTCATTCAAGGTCATCTTAACTGATGTCTGCAAGGGTACAGACCCAGCAAAGCTGCATGTGACACTGGGACTCAGAAATGACACAACTGCTGGTGCTGTCTCAGTGTCTTCAGAAAAGTCAGTGTGGTTCATCAGTCCCCTTCACAATAACATAACCAACAGCTGTAAAGTAAAGAGCAACTGATCTGAGCTCGTGTTCTACTGCCTTGTGAGCAGCTCCATTTCTGGAGAGGCAGAGAAACAGCTCCTCTGGTACAGTTTTTGTAGAACAGATATTTTGCTTCCCACAGACAAATGCCTCTCCCACAGGTTCCTGAACAGAACTGTTTGGCCATGGAAGCAGCAACTGCCTCCGCTTCCCAGGCCAGCCTTCTTGCCCTCCCACATATGACAAGGCAGAACACAAACTGTTTTCCCTCTTTTTCTGCAGAAAAACAACTCCACTGATCTCTGACTGTTGACTTCTGGAACACCTGCACTGCACAGATGCTCCCACATCACTTTTCAACTGGAAAGGCACAAGATTCCCTTAAGCTGCTACAGAAATGAGAGGAATGAGGCAATGAAGTAAAAACCATCCTGTCAAACTGCATAAACTGATGTCCAAGGGAATACCTGACCCCCTCAGTAGAGCATATTAGGATGCCTGTCACGGAAAGAAACATTAGCAAGTTCTACACCTTTGATCCTATTGATCCTGCTTGTCATTGATATTGGGCAGGCTATCAGTTCATTCTCCAGCTATCAGTTACATCTCCTCTCACACTTGGCTCATTTTTACCTTCTTTGTTTTCCAGGATGTTGGGGGCAAAGCCACCCTCATCCCCCACGTTGGTTGCATCCTTGCCATACTTCTCCTTGATGACGTTCTTGAGGTTGTGGTAGACCTCTGCCCCGACACGCATGGCATCCTTGAAGCTCTCGGCCCCCACGGGCAGGATCATGAACTCCTGCATGGCCAGCTTGTTGCCAGCGTGGGAGCCCCCGTTGATCACGTTGAAAGCCTTGGAGGAACCAGGAAAAGCCACGTGTCAGGGTAACTGGGTAACAGCATTGACATTCAGACTCCTCACTCCCTGGAGCTTGATCCACAACCACCGGGCTAAAGTCAAACCAAGGCCTGAGCCTGCCCCACCCAGGGACTTACGGGAACTGGGAGAATGACTTCTGGATTTCCAGCAAGGTCAGCGATGTGACGGTACAGGGGGACACCCTTCTCAGCAGCACCAGCTTTGCACACAGCCAGAGACACACCCAGGATGGCATTAGCACCAAATTTGGCTGAAATAGGAAGAAACTGTTTAGATAAGTGTCTATAAAAAGACTCAGCAACACCAGCCCATGGTTCGAATCATGGCAGTGCACAGCACAGGCCATACACTGGCTGTTGGTTCTGGTAAACTAGAACTCTACAGGCCCATCTTCATCCCTTCACCCCTCAGTGCAACACAAAGCCCACTCACATTTGTTCTCTGTCCCATCCATTTCCAGCATCAGTTTGTCAATCTTTTCTTGCTCCACAACGTTGACATTCTGCAGAGAGAAGCAAACAGAACATTGTTTGACACCAAACACGGGTCCACAAACTCTCACCTCCCCACTGCTGCACTGACATCCCTGGCAGGCACCAGCACTTGCTCAAGGGCAACTGCCAAGAGCTGAGCAGACCAACTCCTGTCCTTAGCACACAGCAGCAGCTTCTGGGCACCTGCAGCAGCCCAAGGCTGACAGCCTAGCTGGATGTGCCATCACTTTACCTATTAGCACTTAGTTTTGCACCTGCCTTTGTGGTAGGGCTTAGTGCCCACAAAGCGCACAGGAATCTCATTCAAGCAGACTTTTCTAGATCCCCTCAGATTCCCTTCCAAATTACCCTGCATGGATAAAATCCAGCCCCTCCTCATCACTCAGCCACTCTTTGAAGCATAAATCAGCTTGTATCCTAGCTGCACACCCCTGCAGCTCCCAGGGGCTGAAGTGTTTCTGCACACTACAACACCAGTGCTGGAGAATGTTTCATTACGTGTTAGACACGCACTCATTAAGTAAATTAAGTAAAACAATTGCTGTAGTCAGTTTGTTCACATGCACTCCAATACACAGGCTGACCCCCCCCAGGTCACACACCACCAGAGGATGGTTTGGACACTGCCTGGCTGTAGGAGATGTTAAGAGAAGACAGATTGCTCCTACCTTGCTAATCAGTGCAGGTGCAATCGTTTTATTGACGTGCTCAACAGCTTTTGAGACACCTGGAAGGAATAAGCAAATCAGACACTGGTCAACACACTGGTTATGCAGGGATTAGTAGGGGATCTCAGGAACATCCAGGAATTCCACTTCATGCTACTCCAGCCCCAGTCCAACCTGAGCTTACGGCCAGCTCTGAACACTGAGAGGCCCCTGGCTGGACTGGGAGGTGCATGAAGGATGCATTGGCTAGGAATTGTCTAGGAATGCCAGGTTAGTCTGCCAGGCCATGCACTGGAGAGACTCATCCGCGTGCCAGGGCTGCGCCGAGAGCACATCCATTACCTGTGTGCACAGTGCTGTGGCCAGGAACTCGTTAACATATTTAACAGCTCTGGAGACACCTGACAGAAGCGAAACGGACACCAGAATCAAGGCACAGGTGAGCACTCCCAGCCAACCTCACAGGTATGCAGGAGAGGACACGCAGGCAGCAGGAGTCTGGCACTGAGCAGTGGACTAGAGACAACAGGCCCACAGAGCAGAGGAAGCTGTGCAAGGCTCTCTTTGGGCTTTCCACCCAGGTCTCCGTAACTCTGCCATCACCACTGTGGGCCCAAACCTCAAGGGGCTGAACAACACCATTTAGAGAAGGTTTTAGGGTGGGCTCTCCTATCAACTCATAGAATCTAGGACTAAGGGGAAGGAAGAAGTTTCCCCAGAAGTTACACACACAGCAGCTCAGGCACTTCACTACCTGGCACTGTTTCGTAATACTGCTATAGCATCACCTTAGCACATGTTTTCCTGTGCAGTATTTAAAGACTTCCAAAAACCTAAGCTTCAGAATGAAGAATGCTAATTGACTGCATCCTAAACCACATTAATTGCTTTTCCAAATGGTCTGAGTCTGCAGATCTCTATTACAAAAGGCCTACCAGCTATCTGCAACTCATCCCATTTGATGATTATTTTTTCATAACTTGTGTTATTTCCCAGCTGACAAAGCCCTTCAGCTGCCACAGCCTGTTAACTGCAGTCTAATTAAATGCCATTAAGAACTGCCCATAGGATCAGACTTAACAGGTCTAAGCACACACACACATTTAGCACAGTGAGGTAAATACACATTTACTCTTCTCAAGAAAAAGTGCCCTGGGTAAACAGCATAAGATCCTCAGGGTTTTGGGGTACTCAGTCATCCAAGAGTTTATTCTCTGTTAAGGTATTAAAACCATGAATCTTCTAAGACAAGGCTCTCCAAGTTCAATTCAGTAACTATCCACTTTAATTGCTCTTTCTTGATAGGCAAAAAGTATTTCAGCTTCTTTTCACCCGACTCCCAGGAAAGTTTGAAAACAATTCTCTCCCAGCCAAAAGTCAAGATGATTGCTTACACCTCAAAGGCATCACCAATGCTTTTAGAGCAGCAAGTTAAGAAGGAGCTCTGACTGTCCAAGCGCTCAGAATAACCACAGGTACTACTGAGATGTTTATTAGGTAATGACATCCTGTTTGCGGCTATTGATTCTCACCCGTACTTGTTCCCGAGCCAGCCTGGTGACTGCTGGGTTTAGTATCTTTTCAGAATGCACAGCCAGTCCCCAGACAAGTAAAATACTATACCACTAACACAAACTTAAGTATCCTGGCTACCTGTAATGACAGACAAAAAGTCAGAGTGGCTGTAGCTGCTGTGAGATCTGAAATAGAGGCACCTTCCAGGACTACCAGTGCAGAGCTGCACACTCACAGTGGAGAGCAGCTGGCATAAAACATCAGGTTCAGGATTTAACATGCTGGGATCTAAGGAGTCTGCAGTGCCAGAGCTCACAGATTTAAGGGTTCTGGGAAAACTGGGTCTATGAAAAGACCTTGTGACTAACTGCAGGATGACCAAGGCTTTTGGAGATGGCCTTTTAGATGCCCGTACAGCACTGGTAAAGCACTCTGTACTCTGACACACACCAACACACAGGGCAAGAGGAGCAGGGTAACCAAGGACCCCTTGTACCAGAGACATTGTCACCTGGCTGTATGTGCCCAGCTCCACACACCCACCTGTGCAGGTGCCCTGCAGCACCAGGCAGCTGCGCTGCTGGAGGCAGAGCAACCCTCCAGGCTGTGCCCAGGAAACCAACCCAGCCACCTGTGCTTCGCCTCTGCCCCAGCTCACAGCCCACGTGTGACACGCCCTGCTGTCACTCCCTGTCCGTGCCCACTGCCCCTGCTCAGCTGCCAGGCCTCGTGCAGAACACAGACAGTGGCACAGGAGCCCAGCACATGCAGTGACACCCTGTCACAGCGCACTCTGGCTACCCAGGCCCAGGTTTACCTTTGCCCATGTAGCGTGTCTTGTCATTGTCACGAAGCTCCAGAGCTTCATAGATTCCAGTTGAGGCACCGCTGGGAACAGCAGCTCTGAACAGACCTGTCACAGCAGGAAAAAACACCTTGGCACATTCGAACCCACAAAACATCCTCCACCCAGACACCATCCCAGCCTGCCACATGCTTCCACCCTTGGGGATGGGAGCAGGAATCTCTGACCCACACCTCTGCTCACATACAGCGCTCCTACAAGGGCTGTCTGCTCATTTACAGCATCACTGATTATCAGCATCTCCCTCACACTGATCAACAGCAAACTGACTCCTCTTCCACTGCTCATTTCAAGAGTTAACTTAAGGAAGGCATCCATTCCCCTTCCAAAAACATAGCTTCATTCGCTGGATCTACTTTTGAGCTCAGGCAAGGCAAGCTCTTAAATTCTTCTAGGATATGGCATAAAAGGGACAATTAGGAGACCTATCTTGTTAACAGGAGTTCTGAGCTCTTCTGACAACAGCAGAGCCACCCAGACAGCCCATTCCTTCAGCCAAGGATGCTGAACTTGGAGCAAACCTGCATATTGGAGCCAGCTCTGCCTGGGGTTCAAGATGCCAATTTCAGCCTCCAGTCTTTCCCTTATCCCACTAAATCAAAGAGCTTAGTGGGGGCAGTCTCATTAAATGACCGCATTAATCTTTTGAGGCAGAAAGATCAGCTCTTTAGTCAGTGTATTACAGCCATTGTGTTTGCTCATTCCACCAAACCACATTGGCATGAGCTTGCACAATGCCTTTGTCAGATCCTATCAGATGTGGGATGAACAACTACCAAACCAAGGGAAAGTCCTACGATAATTAAAAATATAAGATGCTACATGTGAAAGCCCAATTAGACAAGTTCTTTAGTCGTGCCTGAGTACTTCGGCAGAGAAGAAACCACTACCCAAAATTCAACTGTGCAGCAAAGATTGTGTCATTACAGAAAGCCACTGCAGACAAATTAAGAATTAAACTTCAAGTGTACTCATAAAGAGTTTGGGGAGCACTGACAACCAGGGCCATTAGCAGCTGCTCGAGGACAGGAACAAAGGCCCTGACTCCGAGTTTCCAAGTGCTATCCCAGTTTATGCTGGGGCAAGGGAAGGAGGGCAGGTTTGGAACAGCTCTCACACAGTTTAGGCTGTAAGTAGCAGCACCCTTCAAAAAACCCTGCACTGCCCAGGCCAGGAACTCAAGGTCAGCAAACTCATCCAACAAAATGAGGCAGAGGCTTTTCCTGCAAGTCTCACAGCAAGTTACAGCAAGTTTTATGTACGGAGGAAAAAGGAAGCACAGTTCCATTGCTAGAACAGGACAGTTTGTATGCTTCTGACTGCCTCGAGTTCTATCAGATCTAAGACAGGGATGAACACCTGCAGCTGAGGACTCACCTTTGTTGGTGTACAGGTCTACCTCAACAGTGGGATTCCCACGGGAGTCAAAGATTTCACGGGCATGGATCTTGGTAATAGACATCTTTAGTACCTGAAAAGAGGAGGTTAGAATTACTCATGGAATGGTTTAGGTTGGAAGGGACCATAAAGCTCAACCCATCTCACCCCCTGCTACGGACAGCGACCATAGCTTCAACCAGGCCAGGTTGCTCCAAGCCCTGTCCAGCCTGGCCTGGAACATTCTCAGTGATGGGGCAGCCACAGCTTCTCTGAGCAAGCTCTTCCAGTGCCCTATGACTTTTATTATACAAAAATCACTTCCTTATGTGCAAAGGACAATCTCTTTTGATGTTTCCAAGTGACCTCACTGCAGTATCATGAGACCCTAGACAGAACAGCAGGAGCAGATGACAAATGCAAGCTCCCAGCAGACAGCAAACTTCTCTACAGAAACTGAATGGAAAGTGGGAGCTTCAGCATCTTTCATTAAGGAATCTAATTACTAATACTATACATGATTTTCTGGTGGCAGGTCACTCTCTTATAGTATATAGAAAAAGAACCCACTAGTAAAAGTGTCAATTCTCAAGTCCTCAAGTTTCTGGGTAGGCTCTGCAGTCACCAGCTGAGCTGGGGCAACCCTCATGCTGCAGGTGAGCAGAGCAGGCAGAGCCCATCACCTTCCCAGTGCCAGACAAGCTCCTGGTGCCACTCCCTGGTTGCTGGTACTCCCCCTAGGCCAGCTGTGGGTGGCTTCCAGAAGCTTGAACTGGCTGCAGGCACAGCCAGCAGCACCCAGCTCCCAGCAGACCAGCCCCAGCGTGCCAGGGACACAGACACCCTCAGAGCCCTGCCCAGGGGCTCACAGGCCTTGCACTGCTCTCCACACGCAGCAACTGCTCCTAACAGCAGCGTCACTCCTACACCCTGTCCTAAGGCCACTCAAACATCACCTCACACTGCTTCAACTGGGAGAACTTCTTATACTCGCTGAGAGTTAAGACTCAGATGCTGGGGAGACAGAAGTCTCACCCCAGATGGGAAGAGCAGTCTAAAAGCAGAAGTCTTGTTTCCAGAGAGATCTAAAGGAACATCACCTCACCATGTCAGAGCGGCAAAGAGATCCCAAAACAGCAAATCTCTGCTATCAGTTAAGAGTTCTTTTTGATAAGAGACCAGTGTTTGATAGCTCTCAGTATGCACAGTGCTCTTAGTATGCACAGCAGCTGCTCAGAGCCAAACGGAACCAATGACAAAATAGCAGCAGTCACAGCTCTCATTAAAAGCTTGCATTAATAGTTACACCCTGTTGAGCATTTATAGGAATAGTTTTTCCTCTTAAAAGGAATAAAAATCCCCCTAATCTTTTGAATACTTCCTTTTCCCCTTCTCACATTTATCCACTTCAGCAAAGTGCAGTAAGGGAATTCTTATGTAAGCCCAGCTGATTTTAAAAATCGAGTCATACACATGCCTGTAAGCCATCGACTGGCACCAAATGCAGCCCATCTGCACAGAAGAAAGCTCAGCCTCAGAAGCAGAACTATCTGGAAGGTGGTTTTTTGGCAAGCCAATGTGGGTGGCAACCCTGTTTACAGAAATGGTCACGAATCCTTCCA
This sequence comes from Callaeas wilsoni, assembly GCA_013398955.1. Lineage (NCBI taxonomy): Eukaryota > Metazoa > Chordata > Aves > Passeriformes > Callaeidae > Callaeas > Callaeas wilsoni. Next base: position 11,138 of record VWPU01021307.1, read on the forward strand.
GTTAGCGCAAAGTTAAAAAAACATGACCTTAGAAATGCTGCTGCTGGTTCACAGCCTGTGAGGGGGTAGCTGCACACACTCATTCCTCCCCCACAGCAAACTCTGCACCCCCCCCAGGTCAAAAGCACAGGCAGCCTTTTGCTTTTCCCCTTTGGCTTTCAAGAGTCCCTTCCAGCTGTCCTGCCCCTGCATGTTGTCTAAGATTTCAGCCAGACCCCCACACTGACACATGATACGACTAAAATATGAAACAAGACCACTTCTTCAAGCTGACCTTCACGCTGCCACTACTTGCTTCAATCAGTGAACATACAAGCTAGAAATAAATCCCTGCAACTCTCCCCTTATCAGTCCCACCCACATAACGCTTAGCTCTCTGCAGATGCACTGAGCAATGGCTAATAGGAAGAATCTCCACTTATCCAAAAACAGCCTTCAGAGTTTATTAGGCTGGCACCTGCTAAACCTTACTTTCCTTTTCAGGACCATGGCTTTGCCACAAAACTTGAGGTGCCTCGTTCTCTGAGGGCACAGCCAGCTCACAGGAGCTCTCAGTGCAGTGCTAGAGCTGTTTGCTGACCTTCACAAAGGAGGCACTTCAGGAGTACACGCTGCAAGAGCTTCCACTGGGAATGTCTGCCAGGTCAGACATGGCTCGAGCATCCTTGACAAAGGACCAGAAGTCCCTCCCTTTCTTCAGAAAGGGGCATTTCACAGCACTGCATCACCTCAGAAATTCTTGATGCTATTTTTTTTTTTTGCTCCTTTTGCAAACTCCCCACTCCTGTGTTCAAGAAGCAATTTTCCCACTGGAAAATAGGATAGGGTAAAACTGATGCTGTTTAGCTCACCACAGGCTCAGCAGGATGTATTCTGCCTCAATCAATTCAGTCAACTCACCTAGAACACAAGGGTCAGCCTGTGCCCAGGTTTAACCATGGAAATGCTGACTGAAGGCAGGAGAGGTCACAGCAGCACTGTCTGCTCAGACCTTTGTCCTCTGCCAAACACGCAAATATCACGGTGGTATTTAACAAGCACATTGCCTTAAACCTTCTTTTGCAGCATAATCTGCTGACAAGGTCAGTGTCTCCCTTTGGGGAGAAGCTGCACACTCAGCTCGCCCGGCCTGCCCAGGAGCACGTGTGAGCACCTACTCCAAGGCTGAGTTACAGCCCCTGCCAGCCCTGAGGCCTTACTTCACTACCAGCTCAAGTCTAAGAAACCACCACTCATTCCTCATCTGACTCCATGCCCTGCACAGGGAGTGCAGTACTCTCACTGGTGATTACTCCAATTGAAAATTATTTCCAAAAGATTTTATTTAATAGCCAACCCTACCACCAAAACTTCTCCTTGTGAGCTATTTTGCAGCCACACATCTCTAAAATCAATACAGGGTTAAGGCTGAGCACTGCAAGCATCTGAATGGAGATTTAAAAAGCAACACTAAAGTTTAGCCATAGAAATAACTGCCCTAGTGCGTGTCTTATTACAGCCCTGCCACATTTATCAGTGGAAGCCTCTCTTGACACTTAAAGGTCCTTATGACCGTAACTCTCATACCACCAGTGCTCTGAAAAAAGCTCAGACCTTTGAGCGCACTCTATCAGATCCCAACATATCAATTCCAGTGCCAAAGCACTCCTAGAAACTGGACAAATGTGCACATTCCAACCCTGCTCCTTCGCAATCCATGGGGTATTAATTCACCTCTACCTCTGCAACATGATCCAACGGGTTCTAAAGGATGCCTGGCAGGGAGCAAATCACAGACACGTTCAACCACTTTCTCTCTCGGTGTTTAGTAAGATGGAGGCCTGAAACTGCATTGGCTCAGCCTGTGGGTTTGGATGACAAACTTCAGTACTTCCTGCCAGGCTCAGAGAGCCATGGCCCTACCCTGTGACTCAGCAGGCAAGTAACGGAGCAGGAGAAAGCCCAGGATCCATCCGGCAGCCCTGCACGAGGCAAGATGGTTAACAGGAAGTTCTTTATCCACACCTTAACAATCCAGAGCTGCACTTCCAGGGGCTTCTCCCCACCAGCGCTGCCTTGGGATAACCAGCACTTAATTACCCACTAAGAGACCTTAGGCACAGACTGGAGTGCCAGCAAACGTTAAATATTTGAGATGGGAAGCTGAAGGACATCCACTAAAGAAGAGAAGGTCCAAATCACCACACGCAATCCGAGAGCGACTGTTAATAATTAAGAGAGAGAAGTTAAACTCTGGCTTTGAGGATGCCTTGACCCACCATATTCCCCTGATTTTGGCCCCGCCTTGTCCCATAATACGCCCCCGTTTTTAATCCCCCCCCCCCCCCCCACTGCTGGGGTTCAGGCCGCCGAAGGCCCTCCCTTCCCCGCCGGTGCTGCGGGAACACACAGCGGCCTGCACCCCCCGGGGACCACCGAGCCTCGGCTCGGCCCTGTCCCACGGGGACGGCTGGGGCTCCGCCGCTGCTACCCGGAGAAGGGAAACCGCGGCCTCTCGCCCCGCGGGGGGCTGAGCGAGAGCCGCTGCGGCCGCCGCACTCACCGCTGTGCCGGCAGCCCCGCTCCGCACCCCCGCCGCTGTCGCCGCCTCGGCTGTGACTGAGGCCCGGCGGCTCCGCGCCCGCCCGGCTATAGCCGCCCTCGCGCACAGGGCCCGCCCCCC
>VWPU01021309.1:0-61242 GCA_013398955.1 Callaeas wilsoni
GATGGATGGATGGACGGACACTGTCTGACACCTGCCCTGCCTGGAGCTCACACATGCCCCAGGGGCAAACCATCCCTCAGGTGGATGGGGACGGTGTGAACAGAGCTCCCGTTCTGCTTCCTCAGTAACAGCTGAGGCCACAGCCACCACCAGACAGGGAACTGGGGGCCACTGGTTTCCTTCTGAGTGATTTCAGTTCAAGCAGGGCCGTCACTGGGCTGGAGTGAACAAGGGGCTCCTGACCTGTGCTAGGAAAAGCAGAAAGTCTCCCTCCTGACAGTCTGTTAACCCTCCATGGGATCAGCTCTGTGTTGGTATCTCAAGCTCTGCCTGAGCTGGTGCTTCCCTCAATGCTCAGAAACGTGGTGAAGATAAAAAAATCTTATCTCTCCTCAGAAAATGTCCCCAAAACAAAAAAAGGAGGTTTCTATTCTGCCTGGGTATGGAAAAGATTTGAAAATGTGAAGTGAGAGTAACTTAAATCTCTAGAAACAAGAAAACAAACACGACAAAGCAGTGCTTATTTGCGGGCCTCTCCATACGGGGATTTTGAAGCCTATTTCACATTTTTACAACCTTCCTTTTATTGCTTTGGTGTTACAAAACATACAGGCACACACAGCAAAAGATATCACAGAATCCCAGAATCCCCTGAGCTGGAAGGGACCCATGAGGATCACCCAGCCCAGCCCCTGGCCCTGCACAGACACCCCAACAACCCCACCCTGGGCATCCCTGGCAGCGCTGCCCAAACGCTCCTGGAGCTCTGGCAGCCTCGGGGCCGTGCCCATTCCCTGGGGAGCCTGGGCAGTGCCCAGCACCTCTGGGGGAAGAACCTTTCCCTGATCTCCAGCCTGAGCCTGCCCTGGCCCAGCTCCAGCCGTTCCCTGGGTGCTGTCCCTGTCACAGAGCAGAGATCCCAGCTGCCCCGCAGGAGAAGATGCAGATTGCTCTAAAGTCTCCAGTGTCATGGACCCCTCCCCAGAACAAACATGAGTTAGGAGATGGGTGAAGGAGCTGTAGTCCTAGGAGTGCCTGCAAAAGCATCCTCTGAAGACCATGGGTGCCTTTTCATTGACTTTTACAGACTCTGGATTCAGAACTTAAACTCAGTTTAGCTTCAGTTTAGCTCCCATCAGCCACAAACCCAGCACTTCATTCTTCATAATGCCCAGCTAAGCTACACCACTCAAAATCTCTGCTTAAATTCTGGTATCTCGCGCTGCAGTATGTCACAAGTGACCTGCCTCCCGAGCCCTTTCGCAAGCCATGTCTGTAGCATATGTTTTTTCGAAGCGGGCAGAAGTGATGAAGAGGCTGCAGCCTCTCTGCACCTCAGGCTGAAATGCAAATCGCAGTTCCACCTATTTTTACAGACTTCACTTTATCACACAGATCTTTAACTACTCAGAAATAGAAACTTCACTTTGCTGTGATAAGGATATAGAAAAAAAACCCACTGACACAAGCAAAAAATAAAATTCAAACCAGGCAGCGTTCAGCCAGTGCCTGCCATGACTCCGGGCCTGTGTGAAGAGCCCCAGGCTACCTCCCCTCCCCTCCCGGGCCCTGAAACCAGCAGGGCTCCACGAGCTCCCGTCTGGACAGGGCTGCTCAGCACCACCAGGACCACTGGCACAGCAGAAGCCAAGGGGCCAGGACATGGCCCTTCCTCCTGTATCAATTCATTTGATTGGAGCTTATTCTAAGGAAATTACTTCACTTGAATGGAATTTTTATTAAATGATTATTGACTTTTAATCATTTATGGGAATAATTTAATAATTTCCCACCATTAGTGCCTTAATAAGATTCATTGCAGAACACTCATGGCAGAAGCCAGCAGAGCCACGCTGCTCCAGAGAACACTCCCCACCTCATTAGCTTGGACATTAAAACTGGAAAGCAGGTGACAAAACATCAACAGACGTCTGTCAAAGTCTGTTGGATTTTCAAGGCCTGAAGTATTCACCAGCATGGTGAAGTCTGCCAGCTTGACAGGAATGTATTTTTCATGGAAGTTCCTGTCAAAGTTCCTAACATCAATAAGCAAATTGTTGTGACCCCAAGGGCATAAATACAACCTGAACCCCTGGAGGAAGCCCTGAATGTATCTCCCTGCATGCCTGCAGAGTTCCACGACCCAACTCTCCCTGCTCATTTCACTCTTCTTACTCATCAGTCACCTCCAGCAACCTGGAAAACGCAGCCTGGACACAACCAGCACACCCAGAGCAACTCCGGGCAGCACTGCCAGGGCCCATGCTGGCGCTGCGGTGGCTCTGGCCGTGCCGCAGCCCCGGAGGCTCGGCGGGCTCGGGTTCAGGTGCCCTCCCCGGTGCCGCTCCTCGGTGCCACTCCCCTGTGCACTTCCCTTGAGCTCCCCGGTGCGCTCCCCTTGAGCTCCCCAGTGCCGCTCCCCAGTGCGCTCCCCTTGAGCTCCCCGGTGCGCTCCCCGTGCGCTCCCCAGTGCCGCTCCCCTTGAGCTCCCCGGAGCGCTCCCCGTGCCGCTCCCCGGTGCTCCCCGGGTGCTCCCTGGTGTGCTCCCCGGTGCGCCCCCCGGTGCGCCCCCCAGTGCTCCCCGTGTGCTCCCTGGTGTGCTCCCCGGTGCGCCCCCCGGTGCGCCCCCCAGTGCTCCCCGTGTGCTCCCTGGTGTGCTCCCCGGTGCGCCCCCCGGTGCGCCCCCCAGTGCTCCCCGTGTGCTCCCTGGTGTGCTCCCCGGTGCGCCCCCCGGTGCGCCCCCCAGTGCTCCCCGTGTGCTCCCTGGTGTGCTCCCCGGTGCGCCCCCCTTGAGCTCCCCCGTGCGCTCCCCGTGCGCTCCCCGGTGCGCTCCCCTTGAGCTCCCCAGAGCCGCTCCCCCGTGTGCTCCCCTTGAGCTCCCCGGTGCGCTCCCCGTGCCGCTCCCCGGTGCCGCTCCCCGGTGCGCTCCCCGGTGCGCTCCCCAGTGCTCCCCGTGTGCTCCCTGGTGTGCTCCCCGGTGCGCTCCCGTGCGCGGGGCGCGGAGCAGCCGCGGGGCTCTGGCACCCTCTGCTGACAAACCCGTGCGGGGCCGGGCTCCCTTTGCTGCATGAACAGCCCGGAGCTTAGCATGTTTTATCTGTTTGCTCAGATATTTCTGTAAAATTTCACTGATCGCAGCAGGCCCTTCGCCCCGGGTTCGCTCTGGGAACCGCGCACAGCCCGCACGGGGACGCGCCCTACTCTCCTGTCTCCTGGGTCACCTAAACCCCCGGGTTACCTAAAACCCCTGGGATTTATCGTCCTTTCCACCTCCCGGCACTACCCAGCTCCCTGCAGGCAGCATCGATCCTCTCCCTTATTTCCGAAAGGTTTGTACCTGGGAGGAAACCCCTCAGCCACCTGAGGGAATCATCCCTGGAAGGGAACTGTCCGAACCCTTCCAGTCCCACCCTTCTGATGCCAGATTCCCTCAGCAGTCTCCACGCCACAGCAGTCGCACAGCACCTGTGACCTCTCCCCGTCCCTGCGCACGGCGCAGGAGCCGCGGCAGAGGAAGCCGGAGCTGTGCTTGGCAGAGAGACTCTGTGTCACCCCCTCCACCAGGGCAACCTGGCACCGAGAAGGCCAGGGAGGTGACCACACACACCTTGGTCATGCGTCCCACGTGCCCAACCCACAGTGTGTCACACAAAGACACCCCAAGGTGCTCACTGTGACCTGTGACACCCAACCTGCTGAACCAAGGCACAGCGTCCTGAGCCTGCTGTGCTGCATGGGAAGGTTCCTCGGGAATAATGAACACCGAGAACAGAAAATTCTGTGTGAAGGCAACGGTGAAACAGAAACCTGATAGTTTGGGATGTGTCAACTTCAGAGGTTGATTTTCAGTCTTGTTATTGTCTGCATTTTTCTGATTCTTGCTTTTTCTGTACTGGTGTGAAGGGAAGGCTGTGAGTAGGTGACAGCACACCCTGGGTAAGGCACAGAGAGCTCATGGGCTGAACAAACTGGCACTTCCTAGTGCTATTTCAAACCCATGCAGGCTGTACTTAACCTACCAAAGGCTCTATACTTCAGGAGAAAGAATCTCAAAGGATCATTTAATCTCCAAACAAGCACCTTAAACAAAAAACAAAAAACCTAAGGAACATCTCTGGAAATAGGCAACGCAGGATTTCCACCAGAATCAAAGTGTAAACAAAAATTCTCAGCAAACAGAAAAATAGCTCAGTTGGAGACACTTCACAAATTTCATTCAAATTTTTGGCCACTACTGAAAACCCACTACAATATAGAAAAATTTTGAAAACGTTAAAATGTCAGGGGACTAAATAATCAGGGTGATTGTAATAGCAACATGTAAATCCTTCTTATGAGGAGATCCAGCAGAGTTACTTTAAATGCTGACAACTCAGTCTCTCTTGAGCTCTCTCACATTAGAAGAGCTTACTTGGCTTGCTTTATTCCGGTCCTAGAACAGCTTTGTTAACTGTGAGCACAACTCTGCTGGCGACTCCATATAGGACTCAGCACTTCCCAAACAGAGCCAAGGCTGCGTCAGTGAGAGTTCTTCAGGCACTTTGACTGCTTCCCAGCACTTGGATTTCAAGTTTAGGCAGCAGTGTTAAGCCCGTATTACCAACATCTGTCCAGTGCTCTCTGATGGAGTATTTGAACATTTCCTCCTGGATCGCCAAGGAAGCTTTATTATCTCTCATAAGCATATTCTTTTGGTTTTTTAAAAGCATGAAGCATCCTCCAGAGTCTGACACCTCTAAAAGGCTTGGCTGGACAGGCTCTGGCAGCCGTGGCTGTGGCAGCCGCAGCCCTCGTGTCACCAGATGTTTGTCCTACCTTGCCCTGCCAGGACAGCACAGCTGGCTGGGCTCCCGCTCGCCCAAGGCCTCAGCTCACAGTTCTGGCACGTTAATGAGGACACTGGGTGGAAGGATGTGTACAAAACCACTGGGCTCTGGGCTGGAGCTCTAACACACAGCAGGGCACAAATGTCCACGTGCAGCGGCTGGGCAGGGTCAGAACAGTGACAAAGGGACATGGGCTGAGCTCACCTCTGGATGAATCCCACACCTTGGGGATTGTCCCCAGGGATCACCCAGAGACACTCTGCAGTCACAGCCTCACTGCACAGTTTTGGGGGTACAGCTGTGTTGGAAAAAATGCAGTAAACACAATCACCTCCTGACTGACACATGTTCCAGCAAATTCCCAGATGAAACAGAGAGGATTTAATGAATCACAGCATTTACAGGAGAAGGGAGGGAGGAAGGTTTGTCTTTGATAAAAGTACCTTTTTTTCCCCCTTCTTCTTCTTCTTTGTATTTATTTTTATTAGTGTTGAAGCTTTCCTTCTCCCCAGGGTTTCGCTTGAATACCTCCAGATGTAGATGTAACACTAAACAAAAAGCTTTTACAGGATGGATGAGTAATTTTAGAAATCTACTAAATTTTCTCCATCTTGATCTGCTTCTCTCCCTGATCTCCCTTTCCATTCACTCAAAGGAGTTGAAGCTCCACTGTGTGGATTTCTCCTAGATCACTTTCACTCCAGACCATGTCTAACTGTGAATCAAAGCAGAATAATCCAAGGATTTCCTCTCAAATCACCATTTCCTCTGTTTTCCCTGTTACTAGCAAATCCCTCAGATCCCAACTGTCTGCAGCTCCTCATCTTCCGCCCTGGCCGGGAATTCCTCAGCAGCCAGAGTGGAGCCAGCGGTCCTGCAGCCTGCACAGGTCCCAGGCCACCCTCAGGGGCACGGGCAGCTCCTTTGCTTCTCCCAGAGACACTGCTACTACGCCTTGGAAACCTCTGCCAGAATTCAGAAGTTCCACAAGCTATCGGCATTTTCATTCCAAGGTTCTTGTCATGTTTAACTTAGATTTCCTTCAGAGTTTTTTCTCCCCGAGATCTGATATACCGGGTCAACAATGAGCAGCTACTTGTTTTAGTAAGTCTTACCTCTTACTTAATTTCTGTTTGCCTTTTGCCCACATCATTGCCTATGAGTCCTCCCCTGTCCTGCAGGGAGTATTCATTCTCGTTGTTGATGGCAGCAAGGAGAGGAGCACTGGAGGACAGGGAGGGTGGCGAGGCAGGAGCTGCAGCACAGATCAGCTGCAACATCTGGCGATGGCTGAACAGCTGGAGGAGACACTGGCTTTGTTGTGGACGAAGATCCTGACTGCTACTTGGAATGTAAGTTAAGGGATAACTGATTGCTGGTCTGAGACCTTGACCAGCAGCTCTCATTACAAGATCATGCCTTACAATACACTGCGGGCTCTCCCCACCCTCTGCACCCTAAGCAATCCCACCTGCTGGCACCTGAGGGACTGACACTCGTGCAGTGTCCCCGTTCTCTCTGGTTCTTCCTCAAGAAGTTTCATTTCACTGTCATCACCGGAGACCTCAAGGTCAGTTAAGGTTGCTTATCAAATTCGATTAAGTCTTTGTCAAGCACGAAGCCAGTAACTGCACCACGCTCTCCTTGTACAGTTCTTCACACTCACACCCACAGCAGGAGAAACATTCTGCTGGAGTGCAGGAATAATGTCCAATCCCACAAGGTCAGGACAAAGCCAAGTCACATTATTCACCACACGCAGTGCACTGACTTTTTATCTCTTCCCAAGCCATGTCAGTGTTATCTCCACCATGCCTCATAATAAATTGCTTTCAAAACTCCTTCATGAGTAGCTGTCCCTCATGCTTTACATCCTGAACAAGCTTAGAGACCTTCTAAGCTCAGATCAAGAGATCTTCTCTAAGCTTATTCAGGAGGTAAAGGGGTAGGGAAGCAGGCTCTGAATTGATTAAGCAGTGATTGATTAAGCCACTAGTGGGATTAACAAGGTCATCTTTGGTGGCATAAATGGCTTTTACAAGGGATGTTGGTTTGTAATCAAGTTTGTAGAAGATGATACTGTAAATAAGGAGAGTATTGAAGTTGCAGTTTTGTTCTCCTGGCAGCGCTCCTGGAAGGCCAGCACAGAGAAACCACTCCTGAAACTCCTGGGTAGGGAGCCAGGCTTTTCCACGCGTCTGGAAGATGGGTCTCCAGCAGCCTCCTCCTCACCCTTTGGTTCTCCTTATGATGCACAAGCAAAGGCTTTACCCTGCAGCCTCCTCCTGTCTCATCCCCAACACTGGAGTCAGACTGGGGAACAGAGCTCTCCAGTTCAAAGGCTCAGGTTAATTTTCACAAGCGCTTTGAGCAGTGACCTGCACAGCCACTGTGAAACATCTGCTCAGATCAGGAGATCTCAGTAGCTACAGACATCTCCACCACTGTCTTCAGAAGTTGAGAAAAATGCGGCCTTACCCGGCTTTTGGACTGTTCTGCATCCACAAACAACATTATTAACCTGAAAGGCATGTGTTTTCTCAGTATGATTTATTAGCTGTAGTTAGAGTTGCAATGATCATGCTCTAATTTTTCGGAAAGTACTACAATTTATGCATAGTTTTAACCACCTTTTGAAAAACCTTTAAGTAGTGATGAATCGACCCATAAAATAATACAAATGTCAGAACCAACATATTATTCTCCTTTAGGCATGGGCAGGGATGTCTGGTTTTTGGCTGCTAAATGATTTGGCATCTGAACAACTGGCAACAAATTCAAAGTGAAACAGCAAAACTGTGGGCAACCGCTGGCAAGATTGGGATTCCTCCCCTTTGCATTTGGACATGAAATGCCATGTCTGCTCTGGGATGCTCTCATCTAATTCACTTGTTCGCAGCACAGCCAGTCAGCTCCACCAGGATAGTTTGTGTCTGCACTGCTCTGCCACGAAGCCATGAGCACCTCTGCTGTAAAGCACAACGAACACACGAGTCCTCACTTGATCAAAGGAACCACTGGAGAAAGACCTCACCTTGTGGTTCTCTCCTGCCTCACTCCCTACTCAGAGTCTGCAGATGCCGACCAGAAACCGCAGGGGCTGAAAAGCAAACCAAAGGGAGCCCTGGTGTCTCCTCTGGTATGACCAGCCAGCCAGCCCCACTGCTGGGGTGATGCTGGGGGACGCCTGCTCGTGGTGGGCACCGAAGGACCAGGATACCTCATGCTGTTATCAGCACATCTCAGCTGTGTGAGAGATCAGCTCCTCGGGTTCCTCCCTAAGCCCCCAGCAGGCTGCATGGTGCACAGGGTCACGCAAAGGATGTGATGACAGCAGTGCTGGGTGCTCTGGCTGAAGCCACAACAGAAGGGTGTCCTGCTGCATCTCCTTGGCTCCCCACTGCTCACACTGCATCTCTTTCACGGCCACACGCTGTCATGGAAGCTTTGAAACCTGCAGTAACGTGAGCAGCGGAGCAACATCTCCCCTGTCTATATTCCATGCAAGAGATGCAGCGCAGAGAGGGGCAGGAAGCCCCAGCACAGCTCTCTCTGCACAGTGAAGAGAGACCCCAGGAAAAGGGCCACTGCTGCTTGTTGCTGTCCTGTGTGTTCCTCATCTTGTTTGAGGCCACTTTGGATTCACTGATGACCTGACTGCACCTCTGCAGGGGATCATTTCTCCAAGCTGTGTATAACCCTGGGCTGCTGCAGTCCCTCTTCATGGACTTCTCTCAGGCTAACAATGGAAATAAAGTGCAGGAAAGTTGTTATTTAAACAGTTTCGGAGAGGAAATTTCTCACAGCCTGATGGCAACTAAGGAAAACATTATTTGGTGGCTGAGGAAACCACTGACATGGTTCTCAAATAGGGCTGGATTAGGAAGAACAGCAATGTCCCCCACTCTGTGCAGGTAATCTTGGTTGCACAAGCACATTCCTCACTGTGCCCCTCAGCTTCTCCAAAGCCTCTGGGACACAAAGAGGAAATCAGAGGCAACATGCTGAAAATGGAAAATTGCAACCTCCTAAAAATTATTAATCACCCGAGATGGTAAAACAATACCCTTTGTCAAAGTGTGGGTGGTGAAGCTGGCACAGTTCCTACTGAAGAGGAACTTGATCTTCGCTGGTATAACAGCATGAAGCAGCATCCTGTGCTGATGAGATATTCAACCTGAATTTCTTTCAAGGTGCTTTTGCCACCTCTTTTAGCTTAGGTTGGTGGAAAACAGGAAGAGAGAAGCAGCTTGGGGCAGCAGTCACCTGAACCAGAGACACCACAGGGGTGCAGCAGGAGAAAAGATGCTCATTGACAGAAATTGAAGGCTGTTCGTATTTAGTGGGAGAGAAACATCTTATAGAACACTGTAATGGGAATTTAGAAACATGGGATGGTTTGGGTTGGAAGAGACCCTAAAGCTCATCTCGTACCACCCCTGCCATGGGCAGGGACACTTTCCACTATCCCAGGTTGCTCCAAGCCCCATCCAACCCAGCCTGGAACACTTTCAGAGACGGGGAGCCCACAACCTCTCTGGGAAACAAGTGAGGCACCAACCCGGGACTCCAGAACCTTCCATGAGATTTGCAAGCAGCAGAGGTCAGCTGGAAAGTCCCTGCTCAGCTCCCCTGGGGCACTCGGCATTAAGCCCCACACTGAGGGGTAAAGAAAGAGCAGAAAGAGGCCCCAAGAGCAGCGTCTGTGCCCTGGTAACATCTTCGCAGTTCCAGGCTGCAGCTATGTTTGTAAATTTTAATTAACCTGAAGAAAAGCTTACTTTGTACAGATTATTTCATTGACAGCTGGGACACACTGACAGGAGCACTATGAACACTAAGAGAACGAATCCCGTGTCTGAGAGGGAGGAATGCTGCCCTCAGCTTGCATCAGCTCCGTCACTGTCCCTGCTGCCGGGGATGCTGAGGGCACTGCTGGCCCTGCCCGGAGCAGGCAGGACTCTGACACACGGCACAGCCTCCGCACTCAGCACACAGAGAGGAAGCTGGCGACAGCCAGATCAATAACTGGAAGCCACAATGACAGACTGTCCCTGGCGCTGGACAGTTAATCCTGATGCACAACCCCCCTGTGAATTTAAAACGCTTCCTCCAGCCCCTCTCTGGCTGTGGTCAAACAGCTGATGATACATGCTCTGATAGAGCAGCAGGGTTTCTGCTGGGGCCAAGGGAAAAAAAAAACTATAGGAGGCTTAAACCTTAAAAAATAATACAGACACTCAGTGGCTTCTAATGTTGGCTTAAAAGTAAGATACAGCAAGAGAACATTTTAGGTAGATTCCATTTTAAAAATTGCATTTTCTACAACATTATTTCTTATTATCCAGAATGTGTTGTGTGTAATTTTTTGTCAGTATTACAGTACAAAGGCAGATGCCAGTCTAAACCCAAGCAAACCATTGCAAGTTCAGCAGGACGTCAAACATAAATATTTAGTGGCTGAGCTGGAACGCTTTCTGAAGTACTGAATATTGATTTAAATTCCGTATGCTCCTTGCTTCTGAGGAGTTACACAGACGAGAATCAATGCTAACACCAACACAGCAATGTACTACTTAAATCCACTCTCTACTCATTATGTCTGTATTTCAAATTGGATTTTATGGTCAAATTCAGAAGCAAGGGGAAGCCAGTGTAACCCTGTAGCCGCAGCCACTGCACACACTTGGAATTCCACTGCTTCACACCCACTTGCCTATGCTTAATTAATTACCTCTTTACACAGATTCTCATTCTGGTTCAGTTCAGAGTCGGTGGAATTTAACCTGGCAACGGTTGTCACAGATTAAAAATTAAGAAGAAAGGAGCAAGGGAAAAGCTGTAACAGATAAGAGGACTGGTAACACCAGAATACACACATGAAAAAATATGTGCTTCCAAGTATAACTCACAGTGTCTCCCTCTTTCTGAATGCTCAGAACTAGCTCACAGGCAGCTAAATTATAATTCTGCTTCTCAGATAACAGACACTCAATTTAATATGCTCAAAGGAACTAGCTCTGAGACTTGGAACAGAGCTCTGGAGACCTCCAGCGCTCCCTGGGAGAAAGGAAAAGCCCAGGGCTCGCAGGGAGGACGTGCCTGCTGTACTAAAAGGCAGATGCCTTCAGAGCACTGTATGTTCAGTCATCTCTTTATCAAACCCTTAACTAATTAAACAATCCTCTTGTCAAAGAGGACAGTCATTGTTTGTGTGACCGATGCCCTGTAAACATAATGGGATAATCTGCCTTTCTCCTTTTTCTCTCCCTCAATTCTTCCGAACAGCTGGGGGATGCGCTGCCCGCTCGCCGGGAAGCCTGGGCTCATCTGTCATTCCCCCTGCTCGCGGCCGCACGCAGCATCAGAAGCCAAGCTTAGGACAATAACGCCTCAGACACTCCAACAATCCATCTGATCCTGTGCCATCGGAGAGTCTCGGGCGGCGGCAGGGCTGGGCAAACAATCGGGGGGGGAAAAGAAGGGATTCCTGGATAGAATTGACAGTTAAAACTGTATTGATCTACAACGGCAAACGATGCTCCAGCGAAAGCATTCCCAGCACCCTCCTTTGGCTTGGTCCCGAGGAAGAAAGAGTCTGCAAACACGAAAGCTTTGGTCAGATGGCACCAGGCTTGCTCTCACATCTGCGCAGCAGCAGCGGCAAAAGCTGTTCTTCAGCTGCTGGAAGCTCAGCAAGTCCCACATTCAGAGATGGCTCCAGCCCCGGGTGCCCGAGGGAACAGCTCGGCTCACAGTAACCCTGTCTGTGGATGGGTCATGACCAAGAGCAGTTACAGAGGGCAGCTATTTTCTCGTGTGAAATGTGGACAGTGTTTCAGTAGGTTGCAAAATCCAAAGGTTTGCCCCTCTCTCTATTCCTGACGTGGCGGATGTCTTCCCCATAGCTCACTCTGCTCGCCCCTGTCAGCAGAGCTGCACGGCTCTGTCACCCCAGGGATAACCAGGACAAAAACCATTACCTGTCCCAGCCCTCCTTCATCAAAGTGTGTGTTTTCCTACTTACACCACCAGCAGCAGTCTCTACTGATTTACTGTAAGAAATTCAGACTACCCAGTACTTGAATTTTTGAATTAAAATGCAGTACGTGAAACCGAAATTAATTACTATTACAAGGTGCAGATTTCATAGGGCTGTCATTCCCAGGAGTGAAGCAGAAAGCAGGTGAGTAGGCAGCCCTCCCCTCCCAGGTGAGGCTCCCCAAGCCCTGGGGACACAGGCTGGGACAGACTGTCACTCCCCTCCAGTGTGCTCTGGTGGCAAAGGCCACACACGGCTCCACCGACAAGAACTGGCGACCACGGTGTCATTGATCTCGGGCCATTCACTTGTATGGGCTGGTTTGACTAAGGAGGGAACGTGGTGTTTGCGTGAGGGGTGAGGAGGAGGAGGAGGAGGAAGAGGCAGTGGCAAGGGAAGGCTGAATAATATCCAAATGTGAAAACCTTCAGTGCCCATCAAATGTGTGAAGTGGTCCCATCCCTGAGACTGCCAGAACTCCAGGAGCGTTTGGACAATGCTCTCAGCACAGGGTGGGATTGTGGGGTTGTCTGTGCAGGGCCAGGAGTTGGACTTGATGATCCCAGCGGATCCCTTCCAGCCCAGGGTTTTCGGTGGTTCTAACAGAAAGCTCAAGGTCCTTCACAGTCAAATCCATCCTCAGCTGTACTGTCGAAATTCCCAAATTCCCTGAACCTCCACTGACCCCCCAGGCCGTGCCTGACAGTGTTATTTCAGCAGAGAATGGGAGGACAAAGGGTTTAGCACAAGGACAACTCTGATCTTCTCCTGAGCAACATACCCCCTCACATCCCAGCTCTGGGGAGAAATTCCCTCCCCTGCTTCTCCACAGAACACTTCAGACAGGGTTCAACGGTGACCTAGAGCCCCTCTCCTGGCTAAAGGCAGAGTGAAACACCCCCACGCCATCACAGATCCACAGGGACAGAACAGAGCGACAAACTTCATCCCTGTGCACACCCTTCTGAGGAACTCACGGACGTCTCCAGGTGTTCCAGCTTCCCCCAGCCCTACCTTGGAGAAGCTGGCAGTTGGCTTAAAGCTCCTCCAGAGGAGACGCAACAGTGCTGTGCCCTGTGCTCAGGAGGGAACAAAACTCAGGAGACAGCACGTAGAATGCAAAGCCTTTCTTTTTGCACCTCATCTAGGCCACAGCAGGGAAAAAAAATAATGCAAAACTGCTCTATTTTTAACCTACCACCAAGAGAGACTTCACAGAGCCATGCTCAAATCTGAACAAGTTCCTCATCTCAATCCAAGTTAAACTCAGCAAGTGTAAAGCAAACATCCCAAATGGAACATATCAAAGCCAAAATGATGTTATCCTAGCAAAATTGCAACATTTTCCATATCTGTAACCAAAAAATAGCAGTATCAGCCTTAAGGCTCTTTTTCATGCTCTCTTCCTTGTTTGTTTTCTCCCTCTCCACTTCATCACTGCAGCCAAGTTTTAAACAATATCCATGAAAATAGCAGCTTTCAGTCTGTTCCTGAAGCAGCCAAGTTAATGAGGCCACGCGGCATCCCAGGGCACTCCGGAGGGAAGGGCTCACACTGCTTGTTACTGCAGCCTGTGCTGCTCTCAAAAATGTAAAACATTTCAAACTGGCGAGTGCTTCCTTCTACTTCTCCCCTGGTCTCCAAGTAAGAGAGAGTTCAGACATCCAAACACATACTGTGGAAAGAATGAAGCACTTCTGGAAAAAATGAAAGACCGGTTTGCCTTTCTAAATTTAAAGATTTACAAATCAATGCAAATCTTTTTCAAAAAAGAAAAGAAGGCAGCAGAACACTCCCACGAGTTCTAGCACAGCCATCAGAGAGTTGTAGAAACAAGTACCTGTTTTTCCTGACCTACATTTGCAGGCTGGCAGGAAATCAAAGTTCGTGTCAAATTACAGCAGATTTTGAACAGACTTGCATGTGCCCTCCAATCTCAGCTGCTAAATCTGTTTGGGCCCAGGGAGTGCATGTTTGCTATGAAAGGTGCCACTTGCCACAGTGACACATGCTGGGTATTATGTGAATGCAGGCAGGTTGTCTTTTGGTTGTAACACTAAAAATGGGAATGGATTTTCCATAGGAGTTGGTTCAGCTGGAGACATTTTCCTTTCCTTGAACTGCTCTATACATTCTCTCCTATATTTATCATAAAAGCCATGTGGTTAAGCAGACACAACCACAAAAAGCCAATGTGGAGCTTTGTCCCGAAGGCCTGGATATGAACGGCTCCGCAGGCGAGAGCCGCCTGCGTGGGCTGGAGCTGGGTAAACAACAGCACGCAGCAACCAGCACGTGGGGCTGAGGAGAGACAGGGACCTACACCAGGACAGACAGGCAGCCAGGGACAGATCAGCCCAAGGACAGCCTCTCACCTGCACCACTCCTCACCCCAGCACAGGCAGCAGTCCCTCGGATTGCTGTTCTCTGAGTGGGGTTGTGTTTTACCTGCTTGAGAGTGCAGCCCGTTCCTGGATTTGTAATTTCAGAAGGGGTCTTGCCCATGCCGGGCAATGGAAAAGGCTGCAGAAACGGGAAGGTGACACAGCACCACACTTAGCCTTGGAAATAAACCCACTCTTTCTCTTACAGTAAGCAGGAGAATTTTTCCACTCAAGACCACTGAAGCTACTCCAGGGAGGTGGGAAATGAGGCTGCTACTGATGTACTTCATGTTTGGTATTATTGTCAAGTCCTTATTCCTACAGATGCACCTTTGCCACAACAGCCCAGTGACTCATGACCTGTCCCATAAATCAGGGTCTGCAGTCAAGATGGTGAGTTCTTCCTGCTTCCAACTGGCTTAAAAAACACAGCAGGAAAAAAAGGCCTAGTAATCCAGATTTTCCAAATATCCAAGGAAGACAGAACCCCATGGAATGCAAAGGAATGGACACCTCAACCAGTTACATGAACCCCCATGCTCAGCATTTGCGATGATCTGGTTTAACATAAGCTTGCAGAAAACTCTGTGATGGGAACACATTGAAAGTTTCCTTTATTTTCATGCCCATTTTCAGATCTCTGTCATTTCACAATCTCCATATTTCACTAAAATTAAAATCACTGTGTTGCAAAACACAGTCAAGACAAAAGTTTCAATTAAGCTTTTTAAAAGATGTTTTTCACAATCATGGCAAAAATTCTTTAAAACTGCATCTTCCCCAGGCCAAGTCAAACGTGCCCAAAGAGGCTGCAGATGCCAAGCCCCAAGAATGCACTGGGAGCAGAATTCCCACCTCTTCACATCCGTGTGAACAGGAATTACCTATGCTAACCAGCCCAAGCCTAGAAACCCCACGGTACCCTGCTGAATTCCAGTCACAGGCTGACATAAAGTAAAGGAGTCAGACATCCATCAGCAGCAATCTGAACAGCTCTGTGCTTTGGGGACTGCTGGTTTCGCTTATGTTTTTTGGATTTATACCTCATAACTGCAAAACTAATGAGATTCTAATGAAAAGTGGGACATTATTCATTCAGGTTCCCTCCAGGAGGTTCAGTTTATTTCCAACAAGCATGCTACTCATTAAAACAGGAGGTGATGGTTTTAAGAAGCTGAAACATTAACCTGTTTCCAAATGTGCAAGGTCTGAAATGACACAGTGGTTTCTGTAGTTGACAGTTTTACTGCCTTTATCTACATTATTTTGTTCAGTTAGATTTTTTTTTGAACTGGTGACTTCTAAATAAATAATAAACATCTAATCTGTATATCAAGTAATATAATGATTTTTAATAATTGGTTTTTTAAAAGTCAATCCTCTGCATATTTGCTTCTTCCCTGTCCTAAACAAATCAAATAAAATAATGACTAAAACATAAAACTATTTGCAACTGTTTTTTAAAAATGGAATGGCACTTACTATTGAGAAACTAAGCAGGTGCACAGATCATTAAAAATATGTATCTGTATAGTTCCCCTAAATGAAAAAGCTGGGGACACAACCTCAGCCATCAGACACTCCCAAAGTGTACCCACGAAATACCAGCATGAGACGGAGCGACCCCTTTGAAAATCCCTTCCTTAGTGACACGCGGGTCTGTAGCACACAGGTTAAGCTGCACACCTGTAAAGCTCTCTGAATAACTGCTCCTCAGCCATACACCTCCCACCCCTGATCTCCAGTGGACCTCACGGAATTCGTATGGAACCAAGAGTGCTTTGCATTGCTGCCTTCCGTGGCCGGTGCAGCTTGGACAGTGCAGTGCTCCCACCCCACCATGCACCAGGGCCGTGAGAAATGACACAACTGAACCAGAGCTTTCAAAAAAGCATTTAAATTAGGAAATGAGGTCTGCAAACACGAAGCATTTGAACTGCCATCATGGCCAAGGCAGTGGGCCCACCAGTTACTGGAGGCAGGGACTCCAAATTGGCAGTGTTAGCTTTCCAGCATCCCATCAACCCCTGACTCCTCCAGAAACAAACCAGAAATGCACCAACTACAAATTAGGGAGGGACAATTTTAATAGTTCATTAATGAAAGCACATTCAGTTCCTGCCTCATGGCTATATTGCACAACTCAAATGTAAAAGTTTTTGATTCCAGAGGGAAGCTTCTTTGGAGTTTAGGCTTGCCCAGTCCCTCCCCTCCAGTTTCTTCTAAAGAGCCAGGCTGGGAGAGCTCGGCGTGATCAGCCTGGAGAAGAGGAGGCTCCAGGGAGACCTCACAGCCCCTTCCAGGGCCTAAAGGGGCTCCGGGAGAGCTGGAGAGGGACTGGGGACAAGGGATGGAGGGACAGGACACAGGGAATGGCTTCCCACTGCCAGAGGGCAGGGATGGATGGGATACTGGGAAGGAATTGTTCCCTGGGAGGTGGGGAGGCCCTGGCACAGGGTGCCCAGAGAAGCTGTGGCTGTCCCTGGATCCCTGGAAGTGTCCAAGGCCAGGCTGGCTGCAGCTGGGAGCACCCTGGGATAGTGGAAAGTGTCCCTGCCCATGGCAGGGGTGGAACAGGATGGGCTTTAAGGTCCTTTCCAACCCAAACCATTCCATGGTTCTATGATTCTTTCTCTTCCTAAATGCTATGAGTTGGGCACTAAAGCATCTGTGTCTTCAAGCACTCCACCCCAGTAAAGAGCATCACCTGGGGGTTTTAGGGGAACAGACAGTTCAATCGGCTAAATCTTAAATACCATTTTCTTTCTGGAGACAATAAACAGTTCAGTAAGTGATCCTGCAGCATTCACTGAAGATGAATGTCCCACAAAGCAGGCACAAGAAAGATAAGTGGTTCCACCCATCTGAACAAACATTTCGTCCCAGTCACACCCTCTGCACATAAAAGCAGGAATCTTTCTAAACTCACACTGAACAATTCTAGTGGAAGGTCACAAACAATAACAATGGATAATTAAAACAATAATCAGGCTTAATAAGACAAAAACTAAAAGTAAATTGCTCATAATTTTTTTTTTCAAACTGCCCAAGCCTCAGCAAGAACATGTTTTGGACAGAAGAGGATTTGAACTTAAAAGATTAGAACAAGCTGCTGTTCATCACCAAAAGAAAAATCTCCCCACTTTTGGTGCTGTGGGATTCAGTGTGGAGCAAAGGGATTTTGTGGGACAAAGGAGCACAGACTCTAACAGTCTTGCTGACGATGTAATATGCTAAAGGGAACACATCCATAGCTCGGAGCCGGCTCACGGCTCATCCCACCAGCAGTGCCCCCTGTACTGCCCTGCTTGGCTCTCAGTGTTCCCATCTTGAAGATACAGGAATGGGAGTGGTGTTGGGAATACCATTAGGATAAAAAAAAAAGAAAATAAAGCAGGACAATTTTTCTTGAAAATAGAACCAGTATGTTCATTTGGAATTTTCTGTGAGGAAGGAAATTAGATGAAGAATAACTACAATTCTGCAGAATTACACCTGAATTTTTAAATTGAAACCTACTTCACAAGTGCTGCCACCTTCAAAACAGAGGGAGATGCACCAAACCACACCAGACAGACTGGAAGCCACGGGCTGGGAATGTACCAGGCAGTGTTAGCTCTAGTTTTACATGGCAAACTGAAACACTGAGGGAGACAAGGCATTTCCACTGCCACGAGGC
Organism: Callaeas wilsoni; assembly: GCA_013398955.1. Classification (NCBI taxonomy): domain Eukaryota; kingdom Metazoa; phylum Chordata; class Aves; order Passeriformes; family Callaeidae; genus Callaeas; species Callaeas wilsoni. The sequence goes on from VWPU01021309.1 coordinate 17,932, forward strand.
ACATGCACACCTTCAGCTCTCGGGATAGGGGAGTTTTTTGTTATTTTTTAAAGCACTCAGCTTAATATATACCCAAGGGATACTGGTACTGCTGTGTTCCTCTATGTTTGTCATTGAGTAGCTCTCACTAAACTACCCCAACCAGGCTGGTGGGAAAAATTTCGAAATATTTTAGGCAGAGCAGCATATTTTAGGTAATGGAGCTGAAGGAGAGATTTTGAGTCATGTAAGCCTCCCCCTCTATTCACCGAAGTTGTTCTACAGGTTATAAACTACTTATCTGGCTCTTTCCTCCCTAAAGAGGATCCCCTCATCACAGCTCTCCTCCACCAATCCCACTCCCTGACACCACCCTTACTGTTCTCTGTTCCACAAGTCCCTTCGCTTTTTCCTTTCAGGGACAATTTAAGTGAAACTCGGAACATTGCTCTGACTGTGCTCATCTTCCAGACAGCTGCCTCCGTCTGAGATCTGCACAGAGGAATTCAGAATAGAAGTCAGGTTTTTGTAGAACGCAGAATTCCCTTTTCGCCTGGAATACACTGCTCCATGCCCTCTGCACCCCCCGGATGAGGTGACAAGTGAGGCACAGCTGTGACAGACAAGAGCTTTCTTAACTCCCCACTCCAGAGCACATCCATCTTCAACACTGGGAAAAGCAACAGTTCTTGGGGGAAAAAGGTTGGTATGTGGTCATGTAATTGAAGCCTGTCATAACTCACACCCACATTGTGGTAGGTTGGTGGTATGCAGGCATCCTTAGCTCTGGCATTTCCTCAGTTTAGGCTCCTTGCGTTAGAAATCTAAATACTGTTTTTATTGTAGCGCACCATAAATTATTGTGCAGAAAAAGTAGCATCCCTAAAGAACAATTCTTCAGCATGAAAGCCCAGCTCCATGCCTTGCTAGAATGAAGCCACAATCCCTGGCTCCTCGTTCACAGCCCAGCCCTGGGACAGCAGCACATCTGCGAACAAGCCCGAGCACATGAGCACTCTCACTGTGCCTGAAACGCAGCACATGATGGAGCAGCACAGCTTGCACAAACCACAGCTCCGGACAGAACCACGGGCTGAGATCAAAGAGACAAACTGGAAAGCAACTGGTTTCCTAAAGGACTCCGGTTGACAAGGCTGGCACTCACGGCAGTACAGATTCCAACAGTCTTTCCTTACTCTTAGAGCAGAAAAATGAAGAATAATATTGACGCCATCGGTGGCGAGGGAATGATAACGGCATTGTTCCCTTGGGATGCTGCGTGCCCGGGTGTGGGGGGAGGATGGGGCAGCAACCACGGGGCTGGAGCAGAAGTGGTCGTTAAGGGAACAAGCAGGAGAGGTGAAAGAATGGCTGAGATAAGAAGCATCTCAACAAAAATGCACCAGACTTTGGGTTTACGCGGCGAGAAGTGGGAGCTCGGCCCCTGCCCCGTGAGGCGTCACTGCCACGGCCGGGCTGGCTGGAGCTCAGGGAGCGCGGGGCCGGCCTCAGGAGGGGACGGGGTCGGGCTGCCTGAGCCGGGCCCTGCGGCCTCCCAAACCAGGGAGAAGAGGAACGTGGAAATCACAGTCCCAGACTGCTTTGGGCTGGAAGGGACCTCAAAGCCCAGCCAGTGCCACTCCTGCCATGGGCAGGGACACCTCCCACTGGCCCAGGCTGCTCCAAGCCCCAGTGTCCAACCTGGCCTTGGGCACTGCCAGGGATCCAGAGGCAGCCACAGCTTCTCTGGGCACCCTGTGCCAGGGCCTCCCCACCCTCACAGGGAACAATTCCTTCCCAATATCCCATCTAGCCCTGCCCTCTGGCAGTGGGAAGCCATGCCCTGTGTCCTGTCCCTCCATCCCTTGTCCCCAGTCCCTCTCCAGCTCTCTCGGAGCCCCTTTAGGCCCCGGAAGGGGCTCTGAGGTCTCCATAGAGCCTTTTCTTTTCCAGACCTAATCCCAGTTCTCTCAGCGTTTCCTCCTAGGACAGGTGCTCCAGCCTGCTCTCTATTAAACTCTTCCTAACTAAGAGCTCCATGTACAGACCCTTCCCAGCCTTTGCTCTGTGGGCATTGTTGCAGTCAGCTCCATTAAACGTAAAACTGTAAGATCTCTTACAAAGCAACATTTCTTGGAAACAGCCAGCTCCACTGTCACAAGATCCTATCCAGTGACCTTCACCCAAAATCTCCTTCTTTCTAGGAATTAATGACAAATGCTCCGCCTGCCCTCACTCTCATGGCTCTGCACACAGGGCACACTTGGCAGTGGATAATCTGCTCCTGCAAGTCATGAGCTACGAATTGCAGAAACACACCAGGAGCTAAAATCAGTTTCCGAGAACAAAAACAGCTGGTATAGAAACAAAAGCCAAATATTCTTCTGGCTGCTGGCTGCATTTTTTTAAATTTAGCTTAAAACAAAATTCAAAAAATCTGCTTGGAACCCAAACAGTCTCTAGCTGAAAATGTGGTGTCTAGCCTGAAAAACAGAGGCTTGTGGACACCATGCCAATAGCAAAGGATTCCCATGGACCTGGTGTTTCTCAAGCCCTTAATGTGGTTCAGCTTAGGCAAGTAGTTTCAGGATTCCTAGTTTAAAATCTACAACACACATCTGCAATTCATTCTAGTTTTTTATTTTATTTCTTACTTCTCTGACCAACTCCAAATGGTTTTACGAGTTCTTGCAATCCAGTACTAATCAGTTACTCATGGTGAGGAGTCCCCGCTTCCTCCGAAGGGCTCCCTTTGCACAGGGAGCCAAGCTGTGCATTTCATCAACTGCATTTTGCCAGAAACAACAGCAACTACCTGATAAAACAAGACTGTTTGGAGTGTTGTATGCCTGATTACAGGACACAGAAAACGTCTAACACAGCCATGGGCATTTTCTACCCCTCTCCCGTCAGCTCACCACATTAAATTAAAGTGACTCCTCTACTAACAGGACTAATTTCCGGCTTTGGAGAAGGGGACTTCAAGTGGCTTCAGGGAAAACTTGTGAGAAATTTTCATCCAGCTGTATGAAAAGAATTCCCATTCGAGAAACACCACTGGCTTAAAACCTTTAATGGAAGTGTCCCAAAAATTAGACGGTCAGTATTTGCCTCCCACATATCAGCTGTGTGAGATGAAATGCTGCAGACACTGCAGGTGAGGGCAGTTACTCTCAAAAGTGATTTTAAAATACAAATACGATCATCTCTGCTTCCCTGCTCTTCTTGTTTCAGATACAACACATGCACTGCACTACTGAGCTGTGGGTGCATCCCTTGTCACCACTGCACAGGAACCCCCAGACCTTGGGCACAGCAACAAGAACATTCTTCTTGCTGAATGAAGCTTTTTTTTGGGCAAAACAGCCAAAGACTAACATTTCTGTTTCTGCCCTTTTGAGTTTCTATTCAAGCTATTTTAGTTAAGAGACCTTCACTAAAAAATCTTTCAGAAGCCCCTGTTTCTCTGCATAGCACACGTGACTTCATCATTTAGGTATCTGTTACTGCTGTCCTCCTCATGACACATCTGGCTCTGATCAGCACAAATGGTGGATAAAGATTTCCCTTTCTTGGGGCTGAAGGCCTGAATGCTTCTTTCAGGCTTCACCAGACCAAACCAGTGATTCCGATGTGGTCCTATGGGAGCAGACAGGAGAGTGAGTTTGTGGTTCTGTCTGACTGTCCCCGGAATGACAACGCTACAGCCAGAGGACAAATGTCTCCTCCTTATCAGCCCAGCCTAACAAATAGCTGGTAATGGAAGGATAGACACTGGAGAAACGTCCCTCCAGTTTCCTGTTCGAGTAACGCAGTCCTCCCTGCCTGATCTCACACTCACACCACCAGGCTGCACCCAAGCCGGCTCTAGTGGCTCTTTCATGCTTTACTGTTTACATCCTGCCTTCACCCTCCACGTTTCCTATCCCCAGCTCCTGAAGGCAAGTCATGAGCTTTGGCTATTGCAGAACACAACCTCTCCAGGGACCTTTGATATTCTCCTCCAGATGGCTGGGTGGACAATAACCTTCTTTCCACATCCTCTACACTCTCGGATTCTGATAAATACAAATCTGACCAAACTGAAAATGAAATACAGATATAATCCCTTGATTGTCTTTATTTTTATTTTCATGCTGGAAAAGGTTGGAAAATTCTTGGGAACAAGCTTGTATTGAGTATACAGTATGTCACTGAATTTGCTTGGCAGCGCTGCTCTGGTGGCACCTTCTCAGGCAGTTGCACATGTGATGTCAGTAATGAGTGGCATGAAAACATTAGAGAATCAGAGAAAAGCAGAGATGGAAGGGCTCTTACAAGTTCATCTACTCTTCCTCTCTCGCCTCGAGGCAGAATCAACTCCATTTTCAACAGAGACCTAAATCAAATCTCAAAACCTTTGCAGTGATATTTGACAGCTCAAGAGAGAAAGTCTTTCGTTGGTAAAATTAACGAAAACAAAAAACAAAAAAAGAAAACCAGAATCTGCAAGCCAGCAGCAAACATGCTTCCACGAGATCACCCTGAGCAACGAATCCTGTTTTATTAATAGAATCATATGTATGTCACAGAGTATCCTGACCTGGGAGGGACACACATGGAAGAGAGGAAGAACAACTCCACGGGAGCAGAATGCTGTCAGGACCAGCTGCTCTTGGGCCACGCGTGGCAACGGGCAGGAGTTTGTCCCCCACCTTCTGCCAGAATCAGATCTCACTCCTGGCTGATTATCACCAGGGCTGCCTGTGCCAGTGCCCATCCTCAATAATCCATACCCAGGGGAGGAGGAGGAGGAGGTTTTAGGCTAAACCCCCTTCCTCCAAAGGAAAGGAGGCTGCAAAAGCAAAGGTGTTCAGCTGGTCTGCAGGTCCTGTGGAGTTTTTATGCTGTGTACAGCATAAAACTGGCTGGAACTGCAAGACTGTACAAACACTGATGTGAACAAATTTAGACCACAGCTTTAATTTAAAAAAAACCCCAACCAAAACCCAACAACCCCCCATCACATCTATTTGCAGCTGCACAGCATGCTCTGAGCTCTGCAGTGCTGGGGAGCAGCTGTGCTTTCAGTGCCCTTCTTCTGAAGAGAACATCATGTTCCCTTCTGCAGGAGCTCTGAGGAGCCAGGATTTTTGCCCCTGCTAAAACCACATGCATGTAGCCCCCTTCCAGGCTACAACTTTTATGTATCCTGAAACGACTTTCCAGAGTGTTCTTTGAAAACCCTTCAGTTAACACGAATGTCTCAGCCAAGAAGGGACTTTTCTGGATCTCATTCACAGACTGTTACTAAAAACTGCAGCAATACATTTTTCCAGCCTCTAGGAATACTGCATGTGACTGCCTTTTATTTCTGTAAGGACTCTGCTCCAGGATCATTCTTAAAAACTACTTCCAGATTTCGGAAGCATCTCACAAGTAATGTCTTTCCAAAATCCCAATATTAGATTATCACTGTGCACAGTGAGTAAAATCTCTAGAAAAATGCTTACAAACCCATGCTTAGGAGGATTACAGAAACTATAATGTGATCAAAATCTGATCAACACAACTTCACCTAAGGTTAATTCTAAATCATACCTAGCGGAAAGTGTCCCTGCCTATGGCAGGGGGTTGGAACAAGATGCTCATTAAGGTCCCTTCCAAACCAAACCAGTCTGTGGTTCTGTGATACTGTTTATTCTGACCAACTCTCACAATTTTCATGTGACTCTTGGAATAGGTGCCCAAGCTCCAGCTCAGAATGGTACTGCTGCACGTGTCTCACTTCCACTTGTTTGACAGAATGAGTAAGTAACAAATTAAATGTATCCTCCATGGGTAGGACACGATCCTGGGTGGGCAGTAAATAGCACTACCTTGCAATCAAGTAAGGGGTTTTAAAAATGGATCGATGGTCTTTACCAAATTTCAACACAACTTCTTTCAGTAGGAATTAACAGTACCTGGTATGAGTGTTTTAAGAAAGAGTACGTGAGAGGCAGAAAAACCTTTCCTGGTTTGCACATTGGCTGCAGTGGTGGCAACACAGCAGCTCCTGGAGCCAAAGGGCAGCCAGAAAAGAACACTCATTTCCAGGAGCATCCTGACTGGAGAGCTTCTATCCTGTGCAGTCCCTCCCTGCACTTACAGCCAAGAAGAACAAAATCAGGAACCCTCCTGACAGACGCTTTACAACATAATTCCTACTGTGTGTGGACTAGTGGAGTCTCAGCTGGCTTTGAGTGACAGGAAGGCTTCCTCCTCCTGAAGGCTGCCATCAGTACTGGAGATCCCCTGGACAACACCAGTGCCTGGAGCACAGGACAGGCAGTGTCCTTCGCAGCTCCACCTCCTGCAAACAAGGGCTCACTAAAGAAAAGCAGGAGCACAGGTTACCTAAAACTGCTGCATTTGCAGCCTCGGCAGCACTCGGAGCTGATGGCACAAGTGAAGCAGTGCAGTTGGTCTGACTGTCCTTAGAATCCCAGCCATCACTGCACGGAGGTAATGTTTTACTGATTGTGTCATTGAAACCCGGGATTATTTCTGCACCTGGCTCAGTTCATTAACTTGGACAAAGAACCTCAGGTGCCATTTCCCATCTGCACAATGGGAAGGGCGTTTTCCCCCTCCCTCCATGTGGCACATTGAGGGTGCAGGGTACTGAGGACACTGCCAGAGCACATCTCCCAAAGCCCTCAGTCCAGCACCTCCCCTTGGGAACAATGGCACTGCCTGGCTGCTGGGACCTTTTGGAATGCTGGCACAGACACGTTAAGGATTGTTGCATCACTCTTCAGAATGGGGCACTTCAGAACCCCATGGCACAGTCTTTGTATTCCTTTGCAAAAAACATGCAGTTCACTGAGCACACACATCGGCTCTCCCCTGAGCACAGCCTAGGAAGGACCAGCCAGAGGCACTTTTCCTCTGTACCAGCCTGGGCAAGAGGACTCCCAGGAGAGAGAAAGGGCTTAACCTCACCCATCCGCATCACACGTACCTGTGCCTTTCCTCCCTTGCGGAGGGCACCTGCTGAACAGGAGTTCTCAGTGAGGAGCATCCTCCACCACACACTTTCCCAGCGAACGCATGGACTGAAATATTTTACTTCCCTCTGGTTCTTTCAAGACTTTTTACCAGAGCAAAATTTCTGTTTCATAGAGAGAGTAACAAATTTAATTTCAGTTCCCACCTGCCACAGCTTATGCTGATAACCTCAGCCAAACATTATCACTTCTGAAGAAATATTATCATATAAGTCAGAGATAAAATAGACCAGTAAAAATAAACTGAAGGGGGAAAACGATTTCACTATTTAACCTTGCCAGCAAAGGGGAAGAAATATTCTGGAGGCAGCTCAAGGCTCAGACACTACCAGTGCTCTTGCTGAAAGCCAAATTATTTTAACATACACGCAAAAAACAAAGATGGGATGTGTTGTCCTAGCAAGCATTTGCTGGCTGCTTCTGTCCACACCTGTGGGCAGAAACACTCTGATGGAGACATAAAAAAGAATGAGTTACACATTAACTCCTCAACCTCTCCCAGTACTCTGCTTTTAGATGTCAGTGCAACACAGGGGTCAGTGTCAAAGCTAACAGATTTTTTAATCCTGAAACACTTTTCATACTGAGTTTGTGACATGACACTTATTTTCACATTTTTCTCTTAGTATCAACTAGAGATTTACATTAGAAATTGGATGCTGATGGAAACAGTATCAACGCCTTATTTCTTTATGGTTGCCATTGGCTTCAATAAAGCTAGGATTTTTTTTTTAAAGTGATCAGTGAACCACAGACAGGTTCCTTAAAAATAAACCTTACCAGACTAACTGAAAGGACTCATGTTGTTTTGCAAAATTCAGATAAAACATCATAATTCAAAATCTTGTGGTTAATATTTATTGAGAATCCTTTGGAAAGATGCTGCTGCTGGCTCCATCTTTCTTAGACAACTCTAAAGAACTGAAAAATACATTAAAAAATTGAGCAGATGATCCTTATTAAAATAATTTGGAAGAAGGCCACAGAAACAAAGTAACCCTGTGCAACCTCAAGCTTACCAATGATATATAAAGGAAGTCTGAGAAAAAAAGTAAACTAAAGGCACTACACAGAAATATTCTTAAATAAATGTATAACCAAGACCACGTCATCATGTGGTGGCTCCAGGGGGCTCAGAGATCACAGGGTGACACAGGCTCTGTGAAAATCCCTGCTCTGGGCTGCACATGCACATGTGCTCCAGAAGCAGATCCCAGCTACATGGGGTTCAGGATCCCACATGATAATGCAGCTCCAGAAACCTTGGCATCTCACCAGGAAAACACTGCTGCAGAGCCTGCTGGAGCCAACACCATCTCAGAATCTCCTGAGCTGGAAGGGACCCACCAGGATCGAGTCCACCCCCTGGCCCTGCCCAGACACCCCAACGATCCCGCCCTGGGCATCCCTGGCAGCGCTGCCCAAACGCTCCTGAAGCTCTGGCAGCCTCGGGGCCATGCCCATTCCCTGGGGAGCCTGGGCAGTGCCCAGCACCTCTGGGGGAAGAACCTTTCCCTGATCTCCAGCCTGAGCCTGCCCTGGCCCAGCTCCAGCCGTTCCCTGGGTGCTGTTCCTGTCCCAGAGCAGAGATCCCAGCTGCCCCGCAGAGTGGAGCTCAGACTGTTCCAGGATCAGGAGAGAGGTGGAGGCAGAACCTGAGCACAGTGGGAGACCCGACCTGAAGGCTGCAAGCCTGGACTTTACAGGCAATACCAAAGACCACACCAGCAGGCAGACACGGCAGCAAGGACATGAACCAAGAGCAAAAGGTAGGCTGAGTATCTGGGAAAAAAATTCTGAAAGAGTGAGAATCAATATAAGGAATTAGTCCTCAGGGAAACAGTGGAAGCGCTTTTGCGTGGGTATTTTATGAGAGACTGGGCACACCACCAACAAATGTACTGCAGGAAAGAATCAGACAATGGCAAGGAAATGGATTAAACGTGTTAGCAAGACAATTTCCAGATCCGATTTCTGTGAGGAGAAGACCATGACCTCACCATTGGATTTGTGGTGTTAGCATTAAGTACTGCCCCATACGAGCCCCAAGTCCCTCACTAGCATGGGTATGGTCTTAAGACAGACCACACCAAAGACTGAAAGGGACCTGGGAGTGTCTCTTCATTGTTATTTTATTTTTGTATTAATGATGGGTCAGTTTATGTCCACAGATTTTGTAAGGCAGAATTCACCAGGGATACTGAGGAGGGGAAAACAGACACAGAATAAAGCTTTTGGGGAAAACAAGAGGTCTGAAGTTGATTAAAAGAAAAAAAAAGCCAGAGGAACATAATATTTAAAGACACATATGTGGGAGAAGCGACTCTTTTCCTGGGACAGATGGCAGCAATGGAAACATGGAAAATGGCTGGCTGGCCAAACTGCTTTTCTGTGTTTGTCTCATCCTTTCCAGTTCACTCCAGTTCACTGGAGCACAGCAGAAGCGCCAGCAGCTTTTCCTTGTGGAGGGTTCCCACCACTGTAACAAGCACAGAATCCATTTCGGCACCAACCAGGATCCGATCAGGCCTCTGTGAAGCACCATCTGACATCCAAATCAGAGCAGCCACTGCAGATGCAGCTGTGGGAGAAACCAAAGGCCAGAGCTTCCCTTTCACCGGCTGACTAATGGGGCTTGGCCACAACATCCAAATAAACAGGCACTTACCAAAGGGATAAAGTGTTAAATCCAGGGATGAGCCCTCTGTAAACCCACACCGGCCCATTAAAAACCCTTCCCCTCCTGCATGAAGGACTTGTTCCCTCGTGGTGAATTTACTGGCACCTCAGTGAAGCAGCCCAGAAAATGATGGAGCTGATGAAGCTGGCCATCAGGGCAGAGGACTGAAGCAGAGCTGTCATGTTAAACCAGTGTCAAACACACAAACCTCATCTCAGTATTCTGAGTTTCTGTCAGCTTTACACTGGCAGCTGTGTAGAATGAGGCACACTCCTTCAGACCAAGGGTTCACATAAACCCACAACAGTATTTTGCTTAATATTTAACACTTTGGGTAGGAAGCCCATCTTCTTGCCTAGAGATATTGATTAAGACTCGCTTTGATCTGTATTTCATCATGTCTTCATTTTTTGTCATCTCTTTTTTTTTTTTTTTGGTGTGTTCCCCAAAGGTACCAGTCCTTTCTGTTAGCTCCTGGCTGGGTTACTGCAGAGAAGACCAGGAAGATGCTTCATGGCATAGCAGAGCATTTCCTGCCTTCCCATGACCCTTCCAGATCACAGAATCATAAAGCCATGTCCTGTCTCCAAAATTCTCCAAAATTGGGCAATAGCACATGCCAAGGGAATAGTACTAAAACAGAGCATATGTGAACAGATACACTTCCAGATGAACTTCCCTGACACTCTCCCAGCCTCTAGAAATCTGCTAGACAGAGATGGAGATTGTAAAAGTGTTTGGTGGTGTTTTTATTCCATCAGTTTGTTCAGTTGTTTCTTGAATTCACACGAGCTTTAGCATTTGCACCACCCTACACCACAGCTTTCCATAACTCATCCATGGTGCATGAAAAACTATCTCCTTATGATGGGTCTAGAGACATCTAAACCTTTCCACTGTTATTTTGAAGCTCCACAACTCTGGTATTAGAAGAGATTGGTCACAATCTCTCCCACGTCCTGTTCCTTATTTCTCTAATAACCAAATCTACACAGCAGATGGGAGCCTCAACATCACACCCAGCCCCATCCCACTGAAATGTCAGAAGAGCTGAAAAGTAGCTGAGAACAAAGAAACAAATTACAGAATTGAGTGTTAAGAATGGACAGGCTTCTAAATTTGAGCCATTTTTCAGAGGAACAAAGTTTTGATCAGTAGATATTTCAGGAAAGCTGAAAGATCAGATTTCATGAATATAAGGTGCTGGGGAAGTTTCCTTTATTTTCTTTTGGCTGTTACATCAGATGAAGAACTCCAGCAATTTCTTTTGGTTTTATGTTTCCAGAAGAAGAACAGACACAAGCACACCAGATTAATCCATTTCTGTGATTAAGCAGAATCTGAACACGGATGGCTCTGGAAAGCTTTGGGAAGCACATGGATTTCCAGTATCCCAGGCACGTGGCTCACCACGTTTATTGGTACCTCTGAAGGACTTGGAGAGGTGCATGCTGAGTTCTGGTGGAGGCTGTAAGAGAGTTCAGATCTTGCTCTCCTTTCCATGAATTTCAGCAGTAGTTGCTGAGACAATGGGATAAATCGTGTTATCATTAAGACACTAGAATCATCAGGCATTAATTGTAGCATCTACCAATAATCTCTTGCATCTACCCAATCTCTAGGTCATCTGCCCAAAGGCAGAAAAGAGTAAGGCTTCAGTTAAATAAATCCACTGACGCCCTCCATGCCTTTTTTCATTATTTTAACCTGTAGCCCAAAATGATGAAAAAGAAGTCCTCAGCCTTGGAGAAACTTAATGTGACCTTCCTCTACATTTAATGCTGCTGTTTCTTGAGGAGTTAATAAATATCAAATGAATAGAAGAGCTTTGAGTCTGCCACCAGCATGGATTGTCATTTAAATCCTTTCCAATTACATGAACAATGAGAGCATGTGCCTGGAAAGGACTTCAGGGAGCCATATCCTTTTAACCTCCTACAGCTCTTTGGTCAAGGGCTCTCCAGGGAATCTGGCAGGTTGGCACGCTGGGAACATCCACATCCTGCACCCGGCCACACGGAGCAGTGGGGCAGGAACATTTCCAGAAATTACAGACAGGCCTAATTCCAAGAGAAGGCTTAATCTTCAGCAACAGAGAGTTAAGTAAGAAAATATTCTGGTCTCCATTTTATCTGGACTGTATTAACCAGAACTGACTGTGCAACTGTCACCGAGCAAAGAAGGAAAGTCAAACAAACCCTTTATACAATTCCATGCCCCACTGATTCCAACATGCTCCTTAAGGCCCCAGCAAAGCACCTCACATCAATCTGCAAAGTTTACTTTTAAAGCTTAAAGTTAAGAAATACTTGAAAGAAACACAGGTTGAGGGGCACTGTTAGGTCAGGCTCAAACCTACCTGATATCCTGCATTAATTGTGTTTTCCATTCCTTTTGCTCTGTTCAATATAAGTGGATATTTGAAAAATGCACTTTATTTCTATCCTGCATGTACTCCATATCTCAATCATTAAATTAAGTAATGGAGTGATTTAGCAGCTCTGGTGTTGCTGCACTGTTACAGCTGCAGAAGGCAGGATGGATGCACCGGGGAACACTCAGGAAGACAAGCAACACTTCTGCCAGTCACAGATCGATGAAAGAGGACCTCTATACTACTCTCATTTTTTTATTCTTCATATTCCTTTATATTTTTTTAACATTCATGAATGCTCCATAATCCAAGGCTGCATTTTATGAATGCTTATATATGACACAAATATTTCCTAGTAATGTGATGAATCTGGATGAGCTAACAGGAAATAGAAGATATCCATCTTCCAGAGACTGAAATGGAGTTTCCATCTACAGATGGTTCAATGGCACTTGGGTACCTGCCTGCTCCTTTTTGGCAATAAGAGGACCAGTAAAAAAAAACGAAGCTTTAGGAGCACCAGTGTACACTTGCTTATTCCACTACTTTGGCAAGGATGGGTCCAAAACTCCCAAGAAATCTCCTTTCAAATCTCAGTTCACTAACACAGAGCACTTCAGCCATCATTTCCAGAACACAGGCATGTCCAGTTCTTGAAGGTCACACTGACATATGCACTGGTGACCAGGGAAGGGTGTCCCCTCTGCCTCAAAACCCACCCTGGGCTCACTGAAACAGATCCAGTACATGCATCTACTGAACCATTTCAGCAAAATGTTGGCTAAGAGATATTGCACGATTTGTCAGCTGGAACGGACTGGAACCACCTCAGTACAGCCTCCTGTTGTATTGCACAGTCTCCCACCCCATCCCCAGGGCAGCAGAGTCACCAGGATCCTGCCTATCTCCTGCTGGGCAGGGCTGTCCAACCACATCTCCATGGGGTTGTGTCAGTACAGATGGGAAGTGGAAGGAAAGTTGAAGCGTATTTGCTTTGCACCCCACTCTGCCTCGGGGGTTCTGGCAAATCTCCTTGCACATACGGCACAGTTTGGCTTGTCCATGGTTAAACCTCAGCAGCTCCTTGACAAGTGCTGCAACAACAATTCAGGGAATGGAAACCAATGCCAGAAGAGACAGGAAATGGGGAAAGCACTCTCAAGGACTCTGCTCTGAAAGCAATTTCCCATTGTTTACTAAATAGCAACATTTGAATTCATTGATTTGGTTTTAGCCAGGTCCTTTTTTGGCAGGGTATTTTGCCTCGTTTTCTCCTCTGCTTCGTTTTAGACATCTCCTACAGTTAGTCCTGTTGTCAAGGGACACACATTTCTAGGAGATCCTTCATTTTTGGATAAAACTCATGCCCTTTTAGACTCGTGCCCTAGACACTTCTCCCTGCTGGCTGTACAGATCCTGGACTGACCAGCCCTGCGGGGCACAGAGCCACAGCAGATGTCAAATTTCACTCCCTCCCAGGGACTTCTCACTCCCTTAATCCAAAAATACAGTGCCTGGTCTCACTCTAGGCAATGAGAAGAGATGCAGGACTCAGGGCATCACTCACAGACCCATAAGCACTGCATTTCTCCTGGACTGGAACACCAGGGGGAGGGGTGGCATTTAAAACAGGACCCAAAAGAGACTAAAAAATCCAATGAAACACCACACCACACACACAGCACAGCAGTAGAAGGCCAATACTGACACATGTGAATGTTGGGTAGGCACACAAGTTGATTCCAAGCTACTTTCCACTCTAGAAAAGGCATAAATCATTATAAACCAGGCTTACAGAACCTCACCAGCAGGACTGTAATGCCCTCGTGATCTGAAATTGCTCATAATTTCACACAACTTTATCTCGGCGGATATCTCCTTGATGGAAATTGCAGACTGAATTACTTGAGAAAATTCCTTCATAAGCATTTCCTCCATTTCTGAAACACCTATGTTTTCCATACCCGGATGTGGCTTTGCCATTCTCATTAAAATCTCCGAAAATCAGGCCAAGCTGAGAGCCCCAGAAAAACCTTCATTTGCAGCTTCTCAGTGAAGAACAGCTAGAAGGTCAAACTTACATTTCTTTGGGGGCCCTAAATCCTCTTGCAGCCACAGCTATTGCTGTCATAAGGTACTACTGAACAATTTCCTTCATCCCACTCGTGCAGTGCGTGCCAAAATGCAGGACTAGATACTGACCACGGGATGACATCTGAAGGTCATTCCTGTCCCCAGCAGCTACCACAGAACATTGCTGCATTCTTATCATCATCATCATCATCAAGCCTGAACACACACCAGGGCAGGGAATCAAAATCCTTTCTCCTTCTGCCACCCTGGTCTCTTTTTTATTGACCAACAGGTTCTCACTTTCCAGCTGAAGGCTGACCTCAGCCAAGAGCTGGCAGATCCCAGGTTACCCAAGTCTCTCCCTCTGTCACTGAAAGTAGCACCTGCACCAGCGCATCTTCTGCAGACCCTGGCACACCAACATGGCCAGGGTTCTCACCCCATCACTAACAAACCATGCTTTTGGCAGTATTTCCTTTGAGAAGACTCTTCCAAGTTACCCAGATTCCCTTGCTCCTGAGCATCTCTCTTTCTATTGGGCACTCTGGGCAGCTTCCCTCAAAGGAAGCACTAAAAATATTAATCTGCAAAACTGACTTGAATTCTCATACAAGTTCTTTCTCATTTTGATGACCATCTTTCACCTCTGAGTTCAACCTAAACAAAGTCCTACGTGCTCCTGACACACTGTCACAGGGTGATCATGCATCAGCAAACCCCACAAGGTCCTTCTGGAGCATCCTGACATCTCAGCGGTACAAACCTTGGAATCACTGAGGTGGGAAAAGACCTGGTCCAATGCTTGGCAACCCTTTCCATGAAAAATGTTTTCCTAATATCCAGCCTAAATCTCCCCTGGCACAACTTGAGGCCGTTTCCTCTTGTCCTGTCACTTGTTACCTGGGAGAAGAGACTGACTCACAAGCTCCTGTCAAGGAGTTGTAGAGATCAACAGGTGAAAAGCAAAGCCTTGTCTCCGTCCTGCTTTTGGTACTTTGCACCGACATACCAAGGAGATGTTGGCCAGCTTTAGTCAGGAATGATCAACAGGCTCCTGGAGCACCTCAAGGTTCTTCCCACACTCTGCAGGATTCTAGAACTGATTTCTTCTTGTACATAAAGGCCATAGACTTTACTGAAGTAAAGGAGACAAAATGAGACCTAGCACCATTTGCATTCCCATATAAGCATGTTTTCACACAGAAGACAAGGAGTGAACATCCCCCACATCAGCACTCCCAGTAACTTCTTCCTGCAGTGATGAAATGGTTCAATTCCCCAGACAGAATCAAAAGATGAGGCAGAGTTTTACCTGCTCCAAGGGAAAAGGTGGGGAGACATGGGCTCAGTCAGGAGACAGAGGTGACTACTCCTTCCTGCCACTTACCCCTTCACCAACACTTTTATCTATGTCAAGTTTACAAGTGACTAAATCAACATATAGCACTTCTCCTCAAACCTGGCTTTCTCAGCTTCAAGTGTGAAATCAAAACCATCCTCGAGCAGGCCATCTGTGCAAGGCTGCCTATAGGAAATGGAGCTTGCACAGATGGGACTTATCACACCCTCCCTCGTGTCATATCAACACACCAGCTTTGCAACTCTGCCCTAAATAAACCAGAACTGACAACACGTTCTGTCTGAGGCCAGCA
This sequence comes from Callaeas wilsoni, assembly GCA_013398955.1. Classification (NCBI taxonomy): domain Eukaryota; kingdom Metazoa; phylum Chordata; class Aves; order Passeriformes; family Callaeidae; genus Callaeas; species Callaeas wilsoni. The sequence goes on from VWPU01021309.1 coordinate 33,721, forward strand.
GGGCTGTGTAAGCCTAGCATGTACTTGGCAGGGGCTCGATTGTTCTCTCCACTTTTAACAAACAACTCCCTCATAAATGGAAAACTTGTGAATGTTCAAGTCTTGTGCTGTGTTTAAATGTCTGGAGAATTGTGTTCAGCAAAGTCTCCTGGAGGGATCAACTAATTGGCCTTCAAATTCCTAGACATGAAGTTGTAGGTTGCTTAAAAACTAGCAGGACATGACGTGGCCTCCTCACAATCCACAGTGGGGACAGACACTGATCTGGAACATTTTCTATCTCCATTAACTCTTCACCAACACATAAAAATAACACTTTAAAGATGTTTATTTTTACAAGTTACATTAGTCAAAGAATATTGCTGAACGCTATGGCTGAACACATGTGGAAATGCTTAAGCAGCAGCTCTATTTTCTGTCCAGGCAGTCTGTAGACAAACACAATAAACTGCAGTTACACACATGACAACTCAATGTACTACATGAAAAACAAAAAAAGACAAAAAAAGTGTGTTTTCATAAAAATCAAAGTGGTTTTGGTTTCTGGGTTTTTTTTTTTGGTAGGAGGAGCATCTGAGAGAGGGGGGAGCAGCTTGAAACAGGCAAGCACAGAAATAATAAATACAGTTCAGGAGAATAAGGCACTGAAGAGGAGCCTTCCCAGTCAGATTACACCTTCACCTGGCCAGTGCCACGTCTCAGACAGTGGCCTAAGGGATAGAACTGGGAACTGTGTCCCCAGCTCATCCCCTGACTCTACAGCAGCCTGCATTTTAAGATTTCCACACGCCAGGTCTTCTGTACTGGTACAACACAGACTTTGTTGACCTGTCCAAGAATGGATCCAAACCCCCAGCTCCAGAGCTCTGTTGCACCAGGTGCCACATTGTACTCAGCAGGCAAAGCAGTGTTTCCTTTTCTTTTTCCTGAACTTCCAATTTGTGTCCATACTTTTGCTTAGGGAATTAAGGAGAAATGGGGACTGCTTCTCTTTTGTCCCACTCTTCTGTTAGGGCCGAGACGTTCTGCATTTGCAGACTGTCCCAGGATGTGTTCCTGGAGCAGGCAATACCTCCTTTAGCCATAGCTTTCTCACGTTTCTCCACATTTGCTGACACAAAGTTTAACCTGTTGGTTTGTTTTCCAGTCACACAGGACCAGAGGGTAGGTACTTCTGCAGCTCCAGATCTGACTATGCCAAAGCTTCAGATTCCCTCAGATTTTGTTATTTCTCCATCCATTGCCTCCCTCAGGTCTCCTAAGACTCCCCTGTCATTCTCATGGTAACCACTCTCGAGTATAACAACCACCACTGCTACACCTTTTCTCACCTTTTAACCAGTCACTGGTTTGCTAAAGAACATTTTCTTATCCCCAGGAAAGCAGCTGCTCTAAGGTGCTGTGACAAAGGACCATGTCAGAAGCTGTTAGAAAATCTGAGGATACCACACACACTGGAACACCCAAATCCAGATGTTTGTCCTTGAAGATTCCTCAAGTGCAACTTCCTTTTACAAAAGACATGCTGACTCCTCTACATCCATATAAAATCAAGTGCCAACTCATTCTAATCTATATTATTCTTTTGACAACGCTGCACAATACAAAGCCAGATTTCTGTCTGCTGCTTCCCAAGCTCCTTGGAACTCTCTTGCAAGTTGGCATATCAGCCCTGTCTGTCTTCTAAGAGGAGTGAGGAGGTTTTAATTGAAAGGTTGAATACAAGTGTTAATTATTCAATAGTTCCTCTCCTGACTCCTTCCTAGGCTCTGACATCCTGGTCCCCGCAGGCAGGTATTGCTTACTGTGTTCTTAAATTCTTAAATTAATAGTTGGGTTTGAGATGGGTTCTGGTAAGGAAACCAAGCACAATGTAGATGCCTCAGAAACTCAATGTTTACTTCTGCTCCACCTCCTGATTTTTCACACCATGGTCTCCATGGGGTTTTTCAAACTTTTAGACAAGCTTCTTATTCCCAACATATTTGAGAAAGAACTATTACTTTTTACACTTTCTGAAAGCCTTTGAAAGTGTTTATTCTTTTCTAGCTTCCTCACTTGGTCATGACTTCAGTTTTTGGAAGGATGCCCCTGCCTCTCCAGCCTTCCTTCCCTGCTGCTTCACATCAGAACTTCTCTCTCATAGCATTTGTAGGGTCGAGGCATTACCTCTGCAGCAGAGCCTTTAAATCATCTTCAGCTCCCTACAAAGTTTTCACCCTTGTCACTGCTCCTTTCAGTTTCTTTTTAACCGGCTGCCTCATTGGGATATATTTTCCCTTTGCAAATCAAGGGATTTCACTTCACTGAAGTGTTTGGCTTGGGTTACTACTTCAGGATCTGTAAGTGCACTTGTGCTCCCTGGCAGTGCAATTCTGTACCAAGTTCTGCACAATTCTCAGAAGAAAGTCAAAATTATCTTCCCCTCTCTAGATTCCTTCACCAGATGTTTCCCAAGGATGTCATTCTTGGACTGGGGTGCCAGTTTTCTCCCATTGTTTTTCTTGTTTTAAAGCTCCACACTCCTCATTTTTCTATACTTTTTCTATCTCGAAAAGCAGGTATTTCAGCTTACTGCTTGGTTTATCATGCTGAGGTTTTTTTTGTTTGTTCTACAGAAAATGTGAAAGCTAATTATGCTTCAAGAAAAGTAATTAGCATTTAGCTATTATTCACCATGTAAGTACAGAATAATTGTTTGCATTGCTTCTATTGCGTTGTCCTTAATAAATAAATACATAAACATCCAGAAAGATGAATCCACAGGACAGATCCAGTTCTGCTCATACCAAGGAATTAAAAATAATTGCTCTCTTTGGAATTTCAGAATGAAATACATCATTGGATGAAACATTTTCTTTAGAACCTCAAAAAAAAGCAAGAAGTGACAGGACCTTGCAAGCAGTTTATTTTCATTGCTCACTGAAAAATAACTGTGACAGTTATTTAACCCTCACTCAGCTCTTACTGTTGATGCTGATGCTGATCATGTTTGACACCTCAAACCAGCAAGTCAGTAAGAAAATAAGCTATAACTGAAAGCTTCTCATTAAGTAGGATTTTGTTTTTTAAACACCTGTTATGGGAATAACTCTGCCTTTAACTGCAGTGGGAAATGAGCAAGGTAAAGAAATTGCTGAAGACCCGAATGCTGGACAGAATGGTACAGATGGCATTTTCAGGTCAAAGGCTAAATCCTCACAGAACAAAAGACAGAGTTACCGCAGAGAGAACAAAAAGCATCAGCCCTAATACTGCACACACTGATCAAACTTCTCAGCTGGCTGTACAGAGAGGTATGAAATGGGATTTAGGTATCAGTCAGTATTCAGTGCTAGTGTTCCTTCAGCTGAGCCCCCCATTTCCCTGCCTCTATTCCTGAAGCTGCTGAGGTTACAGAGACAAAGATCCCCTTATCGTACTTGTACTTTCACAGAATATCCTGAGCTGGAAGGGACCCACCAGGATCATCCAGCCCAGCCCCGACCCTGCCCAGACACCCAACAATCCCACCCTGGGCATCCCTGGCAGCGCTGCCCAAACGCTCCTGGAGCTCTGGCAGCCTCGGGGCCGTGCCCATTCCCTGGGGAGCCTGGGCAGTGCCCAGCACCTCTGGGGGAAGAACCTTTCCCTGACCCCCAGCCTGAGCCTGCCCTGGCCCAGCTCCAGCCGTTCCCTGGGTGCTGTCCCTGTCCCAGGGAACAGAGACCAGAGCTGCTCCTCTTCTTCCCCTCACCAGGAAGTTGTAACTGAGATGAATCTCCCCTCAGTCTCCTCTAGGCTGAACAGACCAAGTGACTTGAGTAAGAGCTACTGCTTGCTCCTGTAAATCATACCAGAGAAGCCACAGAACCTGCCAGGCCATTCTCCAGCACTGACTCAGCACCAGAAGGAAAACTGTGAGCCTGCAGTTACACATTTTCCAGGGTTTGAGAGTACAGTATTCAGCCATGAGAACAGAGAAAGGCAAGATCCCAGCAAGCCAGACCCCACCACTTTCTAGGGCCTCTGTTACTCAAAGGAGTTACAGTAATCCCAAAACAGGCTTTCCATCCCAGCTCTGAGCAGGGACAGTGCCTGACCCACCCCACACTCACACAGAGCTCTCCTGTTCAGGATTCCAGCTCCATGTTTGAGCTCACACCCTCATTTCCCAAGGATCATCAAGCCTACCCCGTAGGATAACACATACCAAAAGTGGCAAATTAACATCAAAATAAAGCAATGTATAAGACAGCCTGGGAACAGGTTTGAGGGAGAGGGGAAATGTTTTACATCATCTCCCAGAGTAAGCTGATGGAATTGCCAATGCTCGGGACAAGGGAATTGGTAATGAGAGAGAAATAAATTCTTTCACCTCTGGGTTGAAATCCAAGTCAGGCTGGTAGTAGCCAAGACCCATTAGCTCAACATCTGCTAGTTGTTTGGCAGCCCATGTGAAGTGAGTTATATTCCTCAGTGTCCACATCCCAGTCCCACTAATTGGCACCACATTGGCAATCTAAACACAGAGGTTAAGGTCTGAGCACACAGCAGGCAGCAACTCTGAGATCAGGCAGCTTCAGTTTGGAGGACACATGTGATAAATTATACTTTTGGTATATGGAACTCCATTTAATTGCCCCGCCATCCTGTTCTGCCCTCAGAATAAAATTGTAAATCCAAGCGAGCCAGCAAACTGTCAGCAATCCCTTGTCCAGCACACAGCTCCTGCAGCAGTAACAGACATTATTAGGCCCATTACCAGTCAAAGCAACTTAAACAACTGCTTAAATTTTAAACAAAATGCTGTACAGCATAAAGTTAAGTATGAGTTAAAGTGTTTGGATAATAGTTACCAATATCCATAAAAACAGTATCTTTCCTTCAACTCCAGTTTTTAACACAAAAATGCAACACTCACTAAAAAGGCAGTAACAATATCATGTTATGGATCCCAAATAAAAAGGCTCTTTTCTTTTTGTCTTTCATTCTTCTGCAGCTTTCCAACAAAGAGTGCACAGGACCAAACTGATTTGAAAACAAGACCCATTAACTTTCAGAGACTTATTCTTTTTGTTGCCCCATGGTAAAACATTTCTCTCTGAGGACAAAAAAAAAAGTTGTTAGCTCTTAATACATAGTAATAAAGGAAAATTTATTTTCCATATCATCTGAATATGGCAGCATAAAAAAAGGTCTAAACTATGAGGAAAGGAAACTCATTTTACAGTTTAGAAACTGTTCCTGATGTTTACACATCACTTTAGTTTAAAGAACTGCTTATGATGGGAACATGATGAAAGCTGTTGAGCATGAAGGGAGATGAAAATGAAGCCAAAAGAAACATCTTTGCCAGAACTCTACAAGAAGAGAGAATCAGAGTCAGGCAGTTTGGGAGGGACCTCTGGAGTTTTCCAATCCAATCAGCTGCTCAAAGAATGGCCAACTTCTAAATGGGGTGAGGTTGCCCAAAAATATTTTAGATGAAAGCAAAACATAGTACAGTGCCCTGCAAAATCCACCTATAAAGAAATTTTTCTTGCAAGCCAAATCCCCTCTTCATTTACCACTGCTCTGAAAATGATTCCATTCTAAGCTGTTCTGAGAAGCAACAGGGCCAGCTGCCATCAGGAACAGGGATACACTGCAAAGGAAACAAACCTAATCTGAGCACACAGTAGGACCACGGGATGGAGAACTTCAGCTGCTAGAACGCAGACTTGAGGCCAGGAGACTGAGAGAGCTTGAAAAGTCCAGTTCTCCCAAGATCTGTGTTTTATCTTACATTGGAGAAGTATGCTCAGCCTGGGAGAAAAAGGCAGCAGTGACATAAGGCCAGTGTACATGAAAACAAACCCAACCCCCAGTCTGCATTCCACAGCCCGCACAAAGGAGGGGGTTTTCCTTCTTCTGCAAGGAACACTCGCCCAGTTTACATCCAGGGGTCTCTCAGCTGCCTCATACAGGAACAGCCTGCTGCTTTGGCACAGCTCTGCCAGCACTGCCTGGCTCCAGCACTGCCCGGCTCTGCCTGCACTGCCCAGCCCGGCTCTGCCTGGCCACTGACAAAGCCAGGCCAGTCTGACTCCCACCAAAAGGTGCTGCCAGCTCTCAGGGTCTGCACAAGCTGTTGAGGATTCTGGCCTCTTTTCTCCCCCTCTGCTCCGCCCTCATGAGACCCCACCTGCAGTGCTGTGCTCAACTTTGGAGGCCCCAGCACTGAAAAGACGTGGAGCTGCTGGAGCCAGTCCAGAAGAGGCCACAGGGATGCTCCAAGGGCTGCAGCTCCTCTGCTCTGGAGCCAGGCTGGGAGAGCTGGGGGTGTTCACCTGGAGAAGAGAAGGCTCCGGGGAGACCCCAGAGCCCCTTCCAGGACCTAAAGAGGGCTTGTAAAAAGGAGGGAGATGGATTTTTTATACAGGCAGGCAGTGATAGGACAAGGGGGAATGGCTTCACACTGCCAGAGAGTGGGATTAAATTAGAGATTAGGAAGAAATTCTTCCCTGTGACGTGGTGAGGCCCTGGCACACGGTGCCCAGAGCAGCTGTGGCTGCCCCTGGATCCCTGAAAGTGTTCCCGTCCATGGCAGGGGGTGGCACTGGATGAGCTTTAAGGTCCCTTCCAATCTAAACCAGTCTGAAATCCTGTGATTCAGGATGGACCAAGGGATCTGTCTGATAGAGCAGGACCTCTCCTTCCTCAGAGCTCCAATATCCCAGCCAGGCTATCCCTGCATCTGCTTCTGGAAGCAAGGACATAACCTTCATTTCCCTGTCACTATTTAAGACTTTAAGGTGTATCTTTTCTTACTCTCTTCTATACTTTTGAGAAGTAGAATAGGCTCACGCCACATTTTTTTAAATACCAGACCAATGCCTTCTGTTTTAAGACACATTATTAGCAGCTTCTTTTAAAATCACACCACTGCAAATGACTCTATTGACACTTGAGGCAGGAGCTGCTGTGCTGACATCTCCAAGAGAATTGTAGGGGACTGCGATGAGTGCCAGGAGTCTAGCATAAGCTGGAAGAAACTAGGCTGGCACCAAAAAAACCAATAGTGGAACTGCTCTGCCTTTGGCCACATTCAGCCCCCAAGCTGGCAGTTCAGGAGGTGCTGAGGTGCTTCAGCACTAATTCCTGATGCTGCAGGAGTCAGTGGGGTGAGAGGGCCAAGTCAAGGTTATCATCATGTGATGTAGTGAGCTGCTTCACTGAGCAGCTCTCACATGCACTTCTGAACTCTCATGCAGGTATCAAGCACGCATTTATATTCAAAATAAATGTTTTCTCACAAGACTAAGTATACGAATAATACCAAACTCATGAGTTTCCCGAGAGTAATTCCTCTCCATTTAGCAAACAGGAGGGGTCCAAGAAAGATTTTCTTCTCTGGAGGGGAGGAAGGCAGGAAGGAAGGAAATGTGAATTACATACACCTCTAGATAAGTTCCCCTTTAAAAAAAAAAGGAAGGAAATTAGAGTTAACTAAAAAGAGCATGTTTAGCATCACTGCACAAGCTGGGGAAAAAACCTCGGAAATCCTGGCTAAAGATAATGCTGCCTCCTCCTGTCCCCGCCGGGCTTGTCACAGTCAGTGCCCCAGGCAGAGGGGAAAGGGCCATTTGTCACCCTTTTATAGGCACCACCACTTTGAAGTTACAAATCAGAGTCACCATTTGATGATCACCTCTCTCTATGTCATCCTAGGTTTCTTTGTAATAAGGCTGTTAAAAAACATGTGTTTTCACTTTTTTTTATTATTAAAAAAGGATAACTCATAACTGAGCAGAGACAAAGGCTCTGTTGATACAACAACATGTGGATTAAATCTGAAAGGAGAAAGAAAGCTGTTCTAATAAACCGACAATCCTGCTCAGAGGCCTTATATCCAGATTAGTGTAATAAATCAGGAGGAAAGATTTCTCTTTGGCTGAAACAACCATTTATTTAGGCATAGAACAAGAGTATTTTAAAATTGGTCTGGACATTGTACACAAAAGACTTTCTTCATTTTTGTTCTTTTTTGTTTGTTCGTTTTCTGTGGAGTTTTAAGCATATACCCAAAGTTTTGCATTTGCTTTACTTTAAAACGGTTACTTTTTGGTGCTTAAACCTCTGACAAGTCAGCCAGACAGCACCATTGGGCTCCTACAGGAACAAGAGGGGAAAAAAAGGAAAAAGTGGTTCTTGCTCCATTACATGATTACATTAGGCAGAAATCTGTCCAAAATTCAAGCTTTCCCCATTATGCTCCTCTCGTGTGTTTTTGCAGTTGTATTTGTTCCCTTAACCTCTATTAGCAGGGGCTTTTTCACCCTTTTTTGAGCAGGAGACACTCCACACTATTGCTGCCCTCCCCTATCACACCCAGTTTGTCCCACAGTGGCTGCTGAGCCCAGCACAAGATCCTGCCCTGTCCGACTGTCAGGCTGGGGACAGGTGAACAGCAGGGAGGGGCTCCAAAAGCCCCAGTCACACCACCAGCCTCAAAACACTGCCCAGAACCAGCACCGGGCCTCCAGATTCCCCTGTGCTGCTGGCCAAAAATCAGGGTTTGGCAGAACTTCTTCAGTACAACACTGAACTGTAACTATAGATGGGACTAAGAACTGCAATCATGTTTGAAAATAAAAATCCGGTTTGTACCTGGAGCTGATTTCAGAGCTAAATTCTAGTAATTCCCTTTAACACATCGTGCTGTGCGGATGGCATTGGCCAACTCAGGCAAACATGTCACCACAGAATACAGCTGGTCTTCAAACAATGACAAAAACCAAAACATCACCATCATAAAATGAAACTTTGAGTTCCACAGAAATGTTCTGTGAGAAAATTTCTAGGAGATATTACTCAAAACTGGAAGAAAGTGTTTCCTACAAGCAGGCTGGAGCTCCTCTTAAGTATGTTCTGTAATGTCCCTGGCTCCTGGGTTACCATCATTTTTTAGAACACCCAAACTGTGGTAAAACACGAGAGAGATCTGGATACGGGATGAAGGATAACACTAAAGGGGTGAAGATTTTGGCTGAAACCTCTGCCATTCACAGTGTCAGTTCTAAAGTCACCGACAGAAACCACACGAGTACAAGAAACACTCTTCAAACCCACTGAAAACCATAATCCCCAGTTCCACAGATGAAATGCTTTAAGCTCAGAAACTGTTTTTATCTCCGCCAGAGGAGTCCCTGTGTATTCCACTTCACCTTAAAATCCATCTGCCAGCCAGACAAATAAAAGGTTCCTCAGAAATTCCAGCTGATGCAGTCACTGGGAAGCCATCCCAGCCTGCTTCGTCTGCTGCTGTCTGCCCAGCTCCCCGAAAGAACCCCGGGGCCACACACCAGCCCCAGGCAGACCTGGGCTGCTCTGTCCCCACGCACTCCCTCTGCCCAGAGAAGCTGCTCCACGCTCCGGGAGAGCAGTGGGAGCCGGGAAGGGCGGAGTGCCTGCCCTTGTCCCAGGGCTGCTCTGCCGGGACCCCCGGCCCAGCCCAGCCGTGCCTGCGGGGGCTTTCCCCGGCCCATCGGCTGCCTGAGGGCCGCGGGAGCTGCGCCGCCTCCCACACCCTGCAGCCGGCCCCAGCGCGGCGCCTCAGCTCGGCCCCTGCTGCCTGCTCCTGTGCCCGCCGCAGAGCCCCGAGCACGAACGGCTCCGCTCTTCTCCTCCCCAGGCAACCCCTCTTCGCCAAAAAGCTACCAAGGGGATGGAAAGTTCTGGGGGGACAGAAAGGGAAAGTGCAAGAGGAGACTAAAAACTAGGAGAGGAAAACGAAGGCCTGACCAGGACTTTTTCTTTGCTTGTGGAGAATGAAGTCTCGTGGCCAACAGAGTTCGTGGAAGCCCTGCACAGCGATTCAGGACTCCAAAGAAAGTGCTGTCTCCTGGCTGAAGCACAGAACCTGCAGTGATAAACACTCCTGTGGTCGATGTTTACCGTCCTTTCCGCACAGCCAATAAAGCTGTCCCTTGGAGCACAGCTCCCTGGCAAGGCACACAGGGCAGTCTGGAAGGCTTCCAGCCTGGAGCTGGTCAGTCAGCTGGACAGCTGGCTCTGTTCACAGCTGTCCCTGCCCTGTGACCTGTCACATCACCTCCCATGCCGTGCCTCCTCTCCTACCCTGGACAGGCACAGGAGCACCCCAAGGAGCGGTGACAGAACCCAGCTGCTACCCGCACTGCTCCCACAGCACCTGGAATTCAGAGGCTGAGGGAAGCCATACCTTAAAGCTGAGGTTTATGCTCTGCAGGGATGGCTCCAGCCAAGGAAACACGGCCTGGGTTCTGCCAGGCCTCCCCAGGGTGGGGATGAGTCAGTGCTAATTGCTCAGAAAGCTTCTGGGTCCCACCGGTTTGGTTTGGTAAAAGCAAAACAAGGTATGTTTGGCCAAAGGTGAGATTATGTTTATGTTTACAGACAATCTGACTCCTGCATATAAAGAACGCTGTTCCTTGGACAAAAAACTAAAACCATCAGGAAATCAAAAGTAATGCAAATGATCTGGCTCTATAATCTTGCCAGAACAGAAGCACCACCAAAGCAGTTGAACAATAATCATGGTCTTAAATTTGACTTCTCTGACTCCTGCTTTGTTCAATATTTTAATTATATGTTCAAAAATTCTAAACCACTTCAGATTGCAAAGCACATTTATATACATTGATTAATTCTCCCAAGGTAAAAATCATTATCCTCTTTTTGACACAAAGAAAGTGAAAGGAGACACAACAAACTATTTGTCAAAGGCACAGACAGAACTGGTGGAAGGGCTGGTACTAATACCCAAGAGTTTCTGAAGCACCTTATATTTTTATCAAGGATTTACTTTTTTAAAGACAATAGCAACCAAAAAAAATTCCAAAATGGATATCTATTTAGGATCAGGTCAGTTTATGGGGTAAAGGCCACGAGAAAAGCAAGTTGATTAATTCACTTTTGGAAAACTGCAGTGAATTCTCTATTAAATGGTTGCTATGTTCCATATAGAGCACAAGCATGAAATCAGCCCACAGCACAGACGGTCTTGCCTTGGACCATCAGTACTCAGGGTAATCCAGCTCCAGATTCCCACTTTCTGCTCCGGGGGCAAAGGACGTTTGCACCAGGATTTCTCTGGAGAGCTGGTGGGGAATGTGGCCGCTCAGCTCCCGTGGGTGATTCCAGAGTGCCCTCTAACGAGGCTGCAGCTGCATTTCACACACACAGGGACACCAGGAAAACCCAAAATGAGCCTTGTTTCCACTTAAAAAGGAGAGAGCAGATGACAGAGACTAACTGGTGACTGCTCCTGCACAGACATTTTATGCTGCCCTGCAGTGTACAAGCCCTCGTTGGTAGATATCTCAGTCGGCAGCAGGACTATAGAGAAAGATGGGAAAATTCGCAGTTCTCCCATTCCAAGAGAAGAAAGGATACTGAGTGAGATGAAAGTTAACCCAGTACAACCTTTTAGATAAACTGAGTTTTACACCATCAGTAAGGAATTGCTTGGTAACTTTTCAACATATGATTTAGTTAAATCACACTTTACAAAAATAACTGAATATCATCAATGAAGTTCATAAATCAAGATGGAATCTCCTTGACTATATTCCTTAATACATCAGTGTACCATAAAATGCTGACTATTTGGTCTGCACCCAAGAGTGGTCACAGAAGCTACAGTGGTGAAACAAGACTGGCTACAAGTTCATACAGCAATAAACACATGGTTTATTGCCCAGTTCCCTTTCACCCATCCATGTAAACGAATAAACCATCCTGCAAACCAAATAAGTTCTTATTGAGACACAAACTCCCTGCTGATCCTCAGAACAGAAATTCACTTTAATAATCTCAGCATCACATTGTCAGAAAAGGGCTGTTCCTTCCCCTTGAAGCTGTACCTGCGGCTGTGCCAGGAGAGCACAGCTGCTCAGTGTAGGCTCACACCACCCACAGCAGCTCCTGTGCAGCTCCTGTGCCCTCCCTCCTCCTGTCCCGCACCAAGGTATCCCACTCAGGTGTCCCTCAACACCCCAGCTGGGAGCAGAAGGTACAAACGATCCTTTCCCAAGCTCCTACGAGACAAACGGAAAGCGGCAGAAGTTCCTGAAGCCGCACTGCCCCCATCCTGCCAGATGTGTGTCAGAAGCCTCTGAACGGACCTGGCTAACTCAGCCCAAGTGGCAAACTCACCCCGAGGGAGGACGGTGAAGGCGTCAGCTGCTGGGCGATGTCTGGGAGATCCCACTGCCACCAGGAGCTACGAGAAAAGAAACAGGCCTGTGAGCACTGGAACACCTGGCAACACAACACCTTGGCCCCATGGCCCCCAGCAAGCACCTGGCTAATGCAGGCTGCGAGAGGGACATTGGCAGGCACATTCTTCCTTGAACCCGTCTCACATATTTGCCAATTTCTTTACTTCTTGCTAAGCATCTTTATTGTAATGTTGAGATCATGAAGTGCTATGAGGGGAGACCTCAGAGAAATCTGCAGCTCCTCCCGGGGGGCAGTGGAGGGACAGCTCCGATCTCTGCTCCCTGGGACAGGACCCAGGGAACGGCTGGAGCTGGGCCAGGGCAGGCTCAGGCTGGAGAGCAGGGAAAGGTTCTTCCCCCAGAGGTGCTGGGCACTGCCCAGGCTCCCCAGGGAATGGGCACGGCCCCGAGGCTGCCAGAGCTCCAGGAGCGTTTGGACAGCGCTGCCAGGGATGCCCAGGGTGGGATTGTTGGGGTGTCTGGGCAGGGCCAGGGGCTGGGCTGGGTGATCCTGGTGGGTCCCGGCCAGCTCAGGACATTCTGTGATTCTGTCTGGGTTACCAAAGACTCAGAACACCTGACTAATGTGATCAACCACGCAGGGAACCAGCACCCTGACCCACACAGGTTATCCACTTCAACAAGCACAGCACCTCCAGGAAAGCTCCACTCCATGCTGGAATGGGCCAGTGGCCACCACTGCTCACGCACAGCCCCAGACAAGGACACCCTCAGCTGCCCAGGTAACAAAAACCTGCTCTGCTCTGGCTGAAACTGCAGCTTGAGCCCATACAGCCCGACTGCACCGCCCTTCTCAAACAGCCAAACTCATTTCCTTTCAGCTTCTAACACTGGGAGCCTCGAGCTCCCAAGGAGTATTTTCTGAAACCGTACAGGCAATTGTATAACCCCAGAACCCCACGGGGAGCAGTTTGATGGAGCCAGGGTTTCCCAAGCAGTGCTGCGTCCCTCCCGTGGGCTCGCTCACATGTCCAAACATTCCTCACAGCACTGCTACATTCCAGCCAAATCTTTTCCTGACAAAACAGCTTATTCCTTGAGGAGGTTCAGGCAGAGTTTGACATTACGAAGACCAGCAGTGGGCAGACAGTGTCCTGGCTGTTTAGAAAAAGAGACTTTTCTTTCATGAACATGTAACCCAAACAAGGCTCAGTGAATTGGTGTAAAATCAAAAATGATCAGAAAGTCTCTTTTGGACCAGACCTGCATCCTATTCAGCACAGAATAAAAAGTGTAGAAAAATGTTAAGAGCAAATTAACCTCTGAAATGAGTAAGTGAACCATAGTTGTGGGCAGAGCTGTAAGGGTAACCCCTTGTTAGGTTCTCTGCTTTTGAAGGCAAGATGAGCAACAGCCAAGAATAAATCACTTTGTGTGGGTATCACGAGCCATGGAATGAGCAAAGAAAAGTGTTACATTAATCAAAAGAGTCTAAAATGACAGCAGCCATACATTTAGACTTAACATGAAGTGTGACCATATCCTTGGCAGAGCTGGAGATTGAATAAAGAGGAAATCATTTAAATGCATTAAATTCACGTAGAGCTTGAGTCTCTCCTGCCCTGGCTCAGTAACATGTGACAAGGATCACAGCAATGCCCAGCTCAGCAACCTGCACAGGAGCCAGAGCTCACCTGTGCAGATGCACCCACAGCTGTGCTCTCCCAAACAGACTCAGAGATGGACTGAAGCACTGGGCAGAGAATTTGGCTGCTATATTACAACAGGAAAAAGAGGCTTTGATGCGTTTTTTTATGTCAATTGCTACCAGGATGAGCAGGAGCAGGTACAGCCAGCAGGAATAGCAGCCTCAGAGCAGGACACCAACAGGAACCACTCCTGATCTGGCAGTTTCAAACTGGTTTCTGTGCTGTTACTGTTCTAAAAAAATTAAGATTTTTTTTTCCTTTGCTTAATTCTTCCATTATTTTTATCTACTTTTTCTTCATTAGCAAATTCCTTCTTCATGTTCAGTGTGGTAAGTAAGAGGAATACACAACCTTGTCCATGGGATACTGCTCAAAGGAGGCACAGAACCCTCACATTTCACAGGTGATCAGACAGAAGTTGAAGAATTTTTAACTGCTCCTGGTCTGATCAGATTCCAAAACACTTCATCTTTCTTTACCTTCATTTCCCACCTATTCCTTGCAGAAGAAACTGCAAGGAGGATTGTTCTGTAACAATTAGCAACACATGGATTTTTTTTCTGCTATGGAAATGTCTTTGACAGAAGCAATTGCCTCAACCCTCGAACAGGTCTGTTCCTGCTTAGAGCCAGCCCCAGGGGCTGTGCCCAGAGCGACAGCCCGAGCGGGTGGCACAGCTGAGAGTGAATAAGCTGTTAATGACACAAGCAGGGCTTATTGGCAGATTTTTACCTGCAGCCCACAAAGCAGGATTTGCCCCGGGTCTCCCAGCAGGGAGTTCCCACAGCTGGGAAAAGGACACCCTGCTCCTGACCTCAAACCCCTGCACAAGGCTCTCACCTGCCAGGCCCAAGTTAATGTCATTTGGTCACATTGCAACTCCAAGCCTCCACATGGATTCCAAAATAACCAAAGACTTTTATCCTCTGGGAAAACAGCTTTCCAGACTTCCAATATCCCACGTATACACACCCCCTTCTTTCATTTTTCTGCAAGATTTTTTCAGCCGTTTATCACTGACATCTACCATCGTTCCTCCAACACTGTATCAATTTATTACACATTCATTCCCATGAGAGAGGAACGTGTGAACCTGCAGGACATTCAGCCCTTGGCACACGTCCTGTTTCTGTTAATGTATTTCTGTTCCTCTGTGACCAGCCCTCCCTCCAGTACCCCTGGTTGCCAAGGGAGCTGCTTGAGGAGGCTGTCAGAGCACCAAGAATCCTCAGAGAGCTACAAAAAAAATTTTTATTTAAAAACATATTACACAGATTTAGTAATTATCTTTTGAATTAAATTACTAAAACTTGATTCAGTAGAACACTCCTAATTCCAATAAAATGTCTCTGTCACTAGCTCAGAGGTGCCCTATGTCATTCCCTCTCCTCCCAGGTTACATCACTTCACACATCAGCAAGTTACTTAATGCAAGTTTGGGTAAATTATTTATCCACAGGAGCAGCTGATTTGGTTGTCTGAGTATAACTGAGCCTCTGTGACCTGGCATCGACCTCTGCACCACCTCACAGCTGAGAACTCCCAGCACAGGGAGCACTCCCTGCTGCCTCTCACCTCTCTCCAAACTGCCTCTGGAGAATCACAGAAGTTGCACTTGTTGCAGCTCTGCCAGTTTGCTGTGGAAAGGAGCAATTTGAAGCATTCAGTTGGGTCCTTCTGTGTCTGCCCGTGCTCTGTGCACCCCACACTGACCCGAGGGGCTGTGTGTGAGCAGCGTGTGCCACTGCCCCAACACAGAGGAGTGTTCTGCCACTGCTGAACTGTAACCACCACCACAGCTCTGTGCAGGCGAGTGTCAGCACTTCTCCAGGCAGCACTGTTGCCTTAGGAACTCCAGACAGAGCTTTCCTGATGCAGCATTTACATTCCAGAAGATGCATTTTGCTGGTTCTGCGCCAAATGTTAGAATTTGATTATTCCTGCCCTATTGCTTGCACAGACTGGCCTGGCCCCAGAGACTGCCCAGGAGCGTGCTCTGAACACACCTTCAGTGCTGGGATCCTTCAGCTGAGGAGCTCCAAACACTGACAAGACTTTCCCTCTTCCCGAACTCCTCCTGTAACTGACCTCCACCCCTGCTAGGAAACTGGGTCACATTTAAAAGAATTGGGGTAGCTCTGCCTCTCAGTTACCGGGTCCCGCTGCCCACTGTTGCAAAGGCTGACAGGATCCAGCTGTGGGATAACTTCCCACAGGTATGGATTTCCAGAGTGCCTGAGTCACTCCTGACTCTCTTCCCTTGAATGTGCCTGAATAAACTGAATGTATTCAGGGCTTTTTTTCCAGAACTGGAGCATTTTTGTGGCCCGCCCTGAACTCCCCAGTATTCTTCTATCTCACTGGAGAGCTCCAGTAACCAGAGATGCCCTGGTAGCCCGTTCTAACCATGTGGACATATGTGATCACTACAGCTTCGTTTTCTTTAGAAAAACTGAAAACCACACAAGCAATCACCTCTTCCTCCAGCAGTGAAGCTCAGATTGTGCCCCTGACGCACCTGTGTCCTGCCAGTCCCCCTCTACCCCCACCAGTGGCCGTGGTATGAAGCTCCTCCTGCCAGGGGACACCTCACAGGCAGGCCAGGCCTGTCCCTGCCCAGCTGCCCTCTGTGCCAGCAGGGAGCTCGGACAGCAAAGGTTACACAGCTGCTTTGGGCTCAGCCTGGGACCGAAGCAAGGTGGGGAAGTGCAGCACTGGCTCCCACTCATCCATGGCTTCCAGTTAACAAGTGAGGCAGGATTTGTCCTAAGGCCATTCTCAAACTCTGAGTCACAACACCGCCTTGTTTAATTAACTTGTCAGGTTGCACCAGAGTTCAGTTCCCCGGAAAATCCAAGTGGTTCTAAGCATTCATCATCTGACTTAGACAGATGCTGAAATCCCTTCCCAAGAAGGAACAGCAGTGGGGGGAATCTCCTTTCTAACCACATGTACTTTAGCCTTTAATCTCTACATTCATTGCATCTGCAGTATCTAATTACACACGAAATTCTACCTGCTCATTTTATTCCGCTCCTGCTGCTGACATCACGTTAACAAACTATCTTTCTTTTCCTAAAACACATTTTAACTTTCCACGTGTGGGCAATACTCGTGGTACCTGCAATTCCACTGACTCTCCTTTCCCATTCTCCACAACATTAAAATCGGTGGCAGGGAGCCTAACCAGTTTGTTTAAAACTGAAACCCACCGCTTCAAATGCCGCCGATTTCGTCGGTTTGTTAACGTGGAACTAACTCGCTCAAGCCCGTGTAACCTCTGGAACTGCGTCCCGCCGCCCTGCGGCGCTGGAAGGTGTCACCACCGGTAATTCTGACCCTGCTCTCTCCGCCCCGCTCCCCGCACGCACGGGCTCCCCGCCCAGCCCTCAGCCTGGCCCAGCCCGCTCCGCCGCACCGACACAGCCGCCGGAGCCTCCCCGATAGCCCCGGAGCCGCTTCGTGGCTTTATTTCGGCGCGTCGTGCGTACATGCGGAGCGGCCGCGCCGCCCGCTGGCCGCGCCTCTTGGCGCCCGAGGCTCGACCTCCGCTGCGCCGGTCCGGCTCCCCGCCCGCTCCCGCTCCCGCTCCTTGCCGGGGCCCCGCCCGGAGCCGCCCCGGGACTCACCTGGCACCGGCCGGAAGCGCCCTCCCCAATGGTCCGGCGCTCAAAACCTTCCCCGCCGCTCCGCGCGGCAAACCCGAGCGGCTCCGGAACGTCTCGCGCACGGTGCCGCGCCCCCATCGGTCTCCTGTTCCGAGGCACTGACGCGCAATGCCGGCAGGGGGCGGTGTCGCCCGCGGCAGCGCGCGAGGGTGGGGCGGGGGCTCTACCGTATGTACCAGAGCACGGCGCCGCCTATGTCTACCGTACTTACTGTAGTTAACTCGTACCACACGCGGCCGTGAGAATATTTGCTATTTTTTTCATATTAAATTTACATAAAATATTTTATTTAAAGAAGCTCCCAAAGTGGTATTTTGGCTGCAGCACCGCCGACAGCAGGCTCGCTTCAGGCGGCTGGTCAGGTGCCCTGTAGTGCCCTCAGCGAGCAGCATCCCCCCAGTGCCCGCTCAAGGTGTGGCCGCCGCCCTCACCGGTCGGCCCCGCCAGGTCCCGCCGCCTGCCGGGGTCCGTGTCCCATTCCGGGCTCCGTCTCTCCTCCTGGGCTCCGTGTCCCCCCTTCACACGATCCATGTCCCATTTCGGGGTCCGTATCCCATTCCGGCCTCTGTGTGCCCCCTTCCCTGGTCCATGCCCCTCTCCCAGGTCCATGTCCCGTTCCGGGCTCCATGTCCCCCCTTCCGCGGCCCGTGTCTCCTCCGGCCGCCCAGGGGAGGAGCGGAGCGGGCAGAGGTGGCCGCGCTTCCCCGGCCCCGCCCCGGCAGGTGAGGCGCAGGTGAGGCGCGGGCGAGCCGCAGGTGCGGCCCCGGTGCCCGCGGCCCGGCCATGGCGTACCGGGAGCTGGTGCGGCGCTGGCACGAGGCCGTGCGGGCGGCGGACCGCGGGCACTGGGACGCTGCCCTGGACACCTTCGGCGGCATCGCGGAGCCTCCGGCCAGGATCTGCTTCAACATGGGCTGCGTGCAGCTGCTGGCCGGGCGGCCCGAGGCGGCCCTGAGGGTGAGCGGGCCGGGGCAGCCCCGGCAGAACGGGGAGTCCCGGGGATGGGCGGCTCGGCTCCCCCGTGTCCCTCTCGGAGGGAATGATGCTGAAACTGGATTTGCAATCCAGCGTTTTGTGATCCGCGTGTCCAGCGGGAATGCGAGCGGTGATGTCGAAGGGTGAATGGTTAAAGGAAAAGGTTTAGCAGAGTGAATCACAGAAAAGTGAAAAAGGTTGAGGTTAAAAAGGTGGATGTGGCCGTTGAGGACAGGGTTCCGTGGTAAACTTGGTGATGCTGGGTTAACAGTTGGACTCTATCTTTGAGGCCTTTTCCAACCTTAATCATTCTGTGATTCTATGGTTCTGTAAACACTATGAAAACCCAGATCAGTGGGAAACTTCAAGGTGTTGCAGAATAATTTTGAAATAAGATAATAGAGACAGAGAGTACTTAAATTAGATACTAGAAACTGCATCCGGCAATGTGCCTTAAGTTTTGTTTAAACTAAATCAGTTAAAATCGTGTCCTTTAGATGAACTTAGCTCATTATCATGTGAAAACCACACTTCTAAAGCTCAGCCTGCCTGATTCCAAGTGGAATCAACCCACTGGACATGCACAATACATTTAAAATGTATTGTAGCTTTAAATCAAAGCAGGAAAGGGATTGTCCAATAGCTATTCCGTAGGCATGGATTTAGACGTGAGATAGGTGTATTTTGAAAGTACAAATATGCTGCTTGGCAGTGGAGACTGCCAGAACAAAGCTGCTGTGTTGGAAAACCACTGCTCTTGGGAAGGGAGAGGAGGTGCCCTGAGGAAAAGCCTTTTTGTGACAGCACCTGGCGTGTCTGCACATCCATCCATCCATCCGTCTCCAGTGAGGAGATGCAGATAAACCTTTCCTCAAGCAGCGTAAAGAAGAGCTGAGGCTGTGCTGCAGGGGCTGGGGCAGCGCCGTGGAGCCCTGGGCAGGGCAGTGGCTGTTTGAGACACAGTGGTGCCCAGGAGAGACCTCGCAGCCCCAGTCAAGGGGCAGTGACTGGGAAGGAGCTCAGCTCTATTTCCGTGTCGATCAACGGCTGGTTGTTATTTCATTTACGGCCCAGTGAGGCAGACAGCTCCAGCACGGTCTGTGCAGGGTCACGGACACTCACCTTACGCTGCAGTGCTGTCCCTGGGCAGGCAGAGCCAGGGAAGGCTGGGCTCTCAGCAGGTGTTACCCCCAGGTGGTGCCTGCAGTGGTAAGGGCAGCAGCCACCCGTCCTGCTGCCTCAGGAGGACTCGGCTCCCCCGGCACACTGAACCACGAGCTGCTGCCAGCTCTGCGAGCACTGCCTCTGTTTAGCTGAGGCACTGAAGCACAGGTACTGACTTAGAGGCCACTGTGGGAAGCCCTGCAGCTTTCTCCCCCTCACCCTTTCATTACTCCTCACCCCAGCCTTCCCCAGCCCGGCCAGTCTCGCTGCTCCCTCTGTCCTGGCCAACTCTGCTTCAGGCTACAGAGTTCTGCCATTTTAAGAAACCCGATGGCCAATGCAGCTCATTTATGTCCAGTCCATTGTAGCAAGGAGGAGTAAAAAGCTGAAGCTCAGCTCACACAGAGCCAAGACCTGAAAGACGACAGGGAGCTGTGTCCGGCCCCTCGGAGCTGGGCAGGAGCCCAGGGCTTGGCTCTGTGAGGGCAGCTGGGACATGGCTGGCTCTGTGTGTGTGTGTGTGTCCAGGCACTGACAGCACAGATCCCAACTGATCCTTGGGATGTGCCTGTGATTTTCTCCTCAGGCATTTGATAAAACCATTGAGAAGGACAGTTCCCTGGCTGTGGGCTACTTCCAGAGAGGGTTTGTCCACCTGCAGCTGGAAATGTGAGTGAGGTGTACACCCAGTGCGGTCTTTGTTCTCTCCTTTCAGTCCTGCTTTATTCCTAAACTTAAATGATTCTTTGATTCCACAATTCACTTCTTCCAGCAACCTCACAGAGTTCACAGGGTCTGCTTGGCCTTGGAAACCCTGTCACAGGTCAGCAAGTCTTATCTCTGATAAGAGCTGCACAGCTCTGGGGCCCCCGGGGCGGCTGACACATGACATTGCTGTCCCCTGCACACAGACACTCCTGGATGCAAGGCTGCCACTATGTCATGTTGCCATTCAGATTTTCTTTGGGAGTTAAAAAAATATAATTGTGCTACTTGGTGTGTCTTCACATGACACACATGAGTCTGGCCTTCCTAAAAACGCAGCCTGCACACTCTCCTGCCAGCAAACTTCGGGGGCCTGATCTCAGTCTCACTGATAAAATACTGAGATTGCTCCAGAAGTGTCACGGGATTGATTACTCATTGTTTCCACAGTTAAAGCACAGTGACATCCTCCTCAGGGAGCTGGGTGAAGTGTTTTACAGATCTTGTCTTACCTTTGAGTTCAGTTATTTTCTTTCCTGTTGTTTTCCCCATATTTTCCAGACCCTAATCTCCACAAAATGCCTGCCTTCATTTCTGGGAGGGAGTTAAAGTGAGCAGTTCTGGCTTCTCAAGTGGAGAGGCTGTGCCTGGGGCTGGAGGAGCCCCAGGCAGGGCTCTCTGGAGCTACTCCACCACCAGCAGAAGCAAACATGCCCCAAGTACAGCAGGGGCAGCACAGCTGACAGCTGCCTCCTGCCCAAAGAGCTGATGGCCTCCAGCACCGCAGGGCTCCTTCCTTCATCAGAAGCTGCTCCCACTCACCCACCCCCACCTGAGCACCTTCTCTTGGCTGGGTGCCCACTGCACAGCCCTTCCTGGACGCTTCCTTTCACCACCTGCAGCCTCAGTGGGCACCTGCTTGGATTTCAGTTGTATAGCTGGTGTAAATTCAGACTAATTCCCTCCTTATCCTTGGAGGTTCTCTAAATTTCTAAATGTTGAGGTTCTAAATTTTGAGTTTCTAAATTTCGATGCTCTGGCGATGTGTGTGCCCTCCCTGCTCCCCATCAGCCTGGTTCCCAGCCCTCGATCCTCCTGAGACACGTGCTGGGACAGGCAGGGAGCTCCTAGCAGTGGACAATCTTTGCTCTTTGCAAAGATGATATATCTCTGGTGCAGCTCTCCTTGCACAGGCTGCAGAGCAGAATACATGTTATTTGCTAGTGTGATTTTTGAGCTTCTTAAACAGTGTCCAGCTTTTTTAGGCTCAGTCTCTTGTGTCACCTCTGCATTGCAGGTATGAAGAAGCTCTCTCTGACTATCACATGGCCTTCAGTCATCTAAGACAAAATCCCTTCATTGATTACAAGCAGCTGGGGCTGAGGCACATCCTCTATGCCTGGGAGGTAAGAGTCAGCCTGGCTCCGCAGTCCTTCCCCACTGTTGGAGGTGTCAGTAGCAGGTGTTAGTGACCCAAGACTTTTTCAGAAAAGTACATTAGAACTGTGAAAATATTCTGCTTGCACTTTTTTAAAAGTAACTTAACTGTAAAAGTTGTAAACCAGCATTATCTTTGGAAAGCTTAGCAAATGATGCAGTTTGAAAAGTAAAATTGTTCAGAGCAGGTGCACAGGAATTTGTATGTTGAGGGGGTTTTATCTTCTCTATATGTAGACAAAGTGGTGGCTGCCCCCCTGGAAGTGTCCAAGGCCAGGTTGGACGGGGCTTGGAGAAACCTGGGATAGTGGAAGGTGTCCCTCCTCAAGGCAGGGGTGGAACTGGGAGCTTTAAGGTCCCTTCCAAGCCAAACCAGTCTGGGATTCCGTGTAATATGTACACTTGCATGCATGTAAATACACATGTAAGTTTAGTGAACTCCTCAGCTCTAAGAGCTGAAAGAGGTTGAAACATTGACAGATGAGAACAGAGCTGATGCATAATGCAGACTCCAGGAAATTCAGGTGCATGAAAGCTGCTTTCCAACTGCAGCAAATGATCTTAATATTCTTTCTGTGCCTGAACTTACACCCTGTGCTCAGGTTGTGTCTGTCCCTGTAATGCTTCATCCTGCACCTCTTACTGTCACACAGACTCAGCCTGCTACATCCTGTTCAAGGAGGCTCAAAGACTGAGCTGATGGTAAATTTTTGTCGTATTTGGACATGTGTAAAGGATTCCTAGAAACTGTCCTTTACTGGAAGGCTTCATTTTGTTTTCTCTGAGTCCATGCTCACAGATTGAAAAACAGGTACAGGAAAGAGGATTTAACTCCTTACTTCTGTGAGAGTGAGGAGTCATTGTGTAACTCCAGTCAAGCATCTCGGGCAATTTTCATGCACCTTACACCTGGCAGGAGGAAGCTATCCTTGGCATCCATGGTATTACCCAAACCTCCCTGACTTTAACAGCTTCAGTGCCACGGCGCTGCCTTCTCCTGGAAGTGAGCAGTTCCCTGGGAAGGGGGCAGGGCTCAGGAGGCTGGGGCCCTTCCCAGTGTGAACACACGACCCCTCACTCCAGGCATCACCAGGACATGTGCTGGCACCGTGCTGGCCCTCCAGACTTGGGATCAGCATCCTGATTCAGCTGTATCTTGTTCTTACCTGGAGCTCATTTTTCAGAATACACAAACATCGTCCTCCAGCAGAATTGTGCCATCAGCTTTCCCCATGCATGGCCTCTCACGTGCTGCAGCTGATCTTCTTGTAGGAGATACATGCATGGTTCGAAAACCCAGAAATGTTTGCCTTTTGCAAGGCTGTAACACTTGTGACTGAGTGAGAACCGCTGCCTTGCCTCCTGAGAGGGCTCATCCCTGCAGTTCCTGTACGTGTTCAGGGCTGCCATTCCCCACACTCCCAAACAGAGTCTTCTACTGCCATGATTAAGGAGTAAAAGAAAAGCATCCTATGAGCTACAGCCTTGCCCTGAGCAGGGCGTGCAGCCAGATACACAGCTCAATTCCCAGCTGATAACCCTATCACAGGAGATAAGGAGCTGTCTGACAGTGCTCTGCCTGTGGCCCAGCAGCTTTCCCACACACCGAGTGCTGGCCAGTGACAGGGAGAGATGTCCCACTCTCAATATAGACCACAGCTCCCCAACACCCTGTCTGCAGCACTCCCACAGCCTGCACTTCCCTAGGAACAGACTGACATGCTGCTGAAGGGTGACAAGCTACAGCTGACAATTTGCACATTCACAGCCCACTACAACATGAAATAGTTTCAGTTAAGTTATTTTGCAGTGACAGGGAGTAAGAATTACAGAAATCATTACCTAGTTGCATGCAGAAAGAAACCCAAGAAATGCTTCCTGGCCTTTCGGAGCAGGAGGGATCAGATTTAAACTGTGTGGTACCACAGTCTTCACCCGCTGTCCCCATGTCTCTCCTCACCTTGACTAGCAGCTGCAGCACACCCAGGCTTTTATCTCTTTCCTTTCTGATTGTGAAGTTTTCTCAGCTATGCTGCTCAGAGTGCCTCTCCTGTTGCTGAATTTGTGGTGCTTTAGTGCCTGTCCCTGTTTCTGGGCTGAGTTCAGTAGGATGTGTTGGGTGTCCTTTGGTCCCAGCCCTCCGAGTCCCTTCCCTGTGCCCACTCCAGGTGCTGTACAGCACTGCAGCAGTGCAGTGCCACCTGCAGCAGTGGCAGGAAGCCAGAGTCACCCTAGAGAAGGCTGTTGTGTGGAGACCTGAAAGAAGAACAGCAGTCCTGGAGCTGGCCCTTGAGCGGGTGCAGGTAAGGCCACTTCTGTCAGTTCCTGGGTGTGTGCATCAGGCTTTAGTGAAGGGATGTGTGCTAAAAGTTGTCTGTTTGAGTGTTCCTGACACCTGCGGGCTCCTGCCATCCACCCACCTGCTTGGCCACCTGCTAACACTGTCCAAACCATCTGCACATGATGCTCTGGCAAACCAGTTCTTCAGCTGATCGAGGAAGTCCCTCACCCCCGGGTGCTTCACTGCCCAGAAACACCATAACGGAGAATTTTGGGATGACCTCTGAGGCTGGGGACGTTGCGTCCTGGTCCCTAATGTTCGGGAGCTCAGTTCCATTTGTACTTGTCCTGCAAAACCAGTTGCCTTGTGCAGTGTTTCAAGTGCAGAACCCCTACAAGTGCAGGTGTGGAGAGTCTCCCTTTTCATGGCACAGGCTGGCTTTTTTTGAGTCCCTTTGGCCTCAGGAACAATTGGTGGCAGCTCAGATATTAATGTCAATCACTTTTAGAGCTTAAGTAGGGTGTGAAAATGTTTCTAGGGCTGCTTCTATGTAAAAGTTTCCTGTTAGACTCCTTTATGATCTAGAAACATTTACAGATTTCTGATTTACTCTTCCTGAAGGATTCATTAGTTTGCTTACCTTCATACTTTGTAAGAGATTCATACTTTGTTTTTAATCTGATCATCTCTTCCTGGCATCACATTTGTGCTTTACCAGTGTATTATTTGTATTCGCTATTAGCACGCTACTCGGTGGCTGAACAGAGAAAACATTTGAAGTCAAATAGAAAAGCTGTTTAGAAGATTTGTTTGATAAACCTTCCTGCACTGCCCCCCTTCCCACCCACCCCATGCCAGCAGTGTCAGTCCTTGCCTCCACACTGGAGAGGGGCTGCTGAGCTCTCAGTGTGCTCCTGCTTTTGTGGAGCCTGAGTGGCCTTTGTCGAGTTCACAGCCGAAATTTTTGCCCCAATGTCTTCCTGGAGCTGCTCTTGCACACCTAAGCTGTATTTGCTTTTCAGTGCTCTGATGTTTCATTCAATATGAATTGATGGCTTTTCCTTTACCTGCTTTCCCTGCCCCAGGACCACCTGTTTTTAGAGCCCATGCTGGTTCCTCTCGGGGAACTTTTCAGACCACGAAAGAAGGAAGTTGAGCAGCTGGATTCAAAAGATTTCCTCGGTAAACCCAAGGTAACAGGCATGTAATTGTCAAGATTAACAGCAACAGAAAAAAATCCCGCCTCTGCCATCTCCAGAGAGCAGTGCTATGCAGGGACCCAGAGCAGGATGGGCAGAGCTTGCAAGCAGTCCAGGCAGCTGGGACACAGAAGCCAAAATTTGTTAGAATTGCCACCCCTTCTACCAAAAAATGCACTTTGGCACTAAAATACCTTCCCAGTCTTGGTCACTTTAAAGTCTGAAGGAGCTGAGCAGGTACTCTGGGAACCTGTGGTTGCCCTTTTGCTGACAATGACATTTTTAAGAGTGGCACATTGTCTCAGCATGCTGCTGCTCTGTCCTGCATTCCCAAGGGGACAGGTAGGCACTTGAGGGACAGATGCATTGTCACATCCCTTCATACAAGGCAGAAGAGAATTTCTCTGACCCCTTCTGTGACCAGTGCAGTCAGGACAGAGAGCTCCAAAACAAATAAAGGAAAGGGAAAGTAATAAATTCACATACTTCTATAGAAACCTTGGAAAGACTAAAAAAAGCTGGGACACAAATGGTTGAAGATGTCTTGGGAATCCAGCTCTGCCTCTCCCACTGTGTGCACAGCTCCACATTTTGCCTGACCTTGGGAAGCCAGAAGGAAATGGGTCTGAGCGGATAATCTTGGATGAAGTTTGGGGTCTCTTCGTCCAGCCTAGATTCACTCATTGCTTTGTTCTCTGACAGGTGATCTCATCCATCATTCCCAACGATGAATACATTGGCTTCGAGCCTCTCCGGCCTCAGGTGAGCAGGACAGGGCTGTGAAAGGAGGAACGGAGCTCCAGGAAGGGGCTCAGATCCAAACCATCAGGGGGAGAGTGAACTCTTGGAAAAACCAGTGCAATACCAGCCTGGATCCACGGGGATGTTCAGAGCCAGGCTCAGCACTGGCTGTAAGGGACTCAGTGATGGGAATCTCCAGCCCTTTAAAGATGCATTTTTGACTCTTCACCATGTCAAAACAGCAGTGCTTTGCTGTGCTCAGCCTGTCTCTGCTCATCACTTCAGTAAATGTGTCAGTGTGAGCGCAGCTGCCTCACACTGTGCTGGGAGTTCTTGGAACCAGGGAAGGGGGAAGACATTTTGCTACTTCCTGATGAGATAAAGAGGGAGGGGAGGGAAGTGAAGGTAAATCCTGGTAAGGTGTGGAGCAGCAGAATTCTTCTGGGTGGTGTGGAGTGACAAATGGGGTCAGGAGTAAAGACGAAATAGCACAGTCAGGAGATAAGGTGGCACTGCCGCCGTAGGAGGCACTGTTACAAACAGATCCTGTTGTTTCCCCCACAGAAACAGGGCTTTTATGAACCCAGTGCCGATGCTCTGCGGTGAGTGTTCAGTCCCACCTTGGTCTAACCCTTCTCTCACCTCTGTTCAGAAAGTCTTTTGTTCTCTGGCGTCTTTGTGTGAAGAGTCTGAGGGATCCACACCCAGTTCTCCCCAGGGGTGGAGTGAATGACAAACCTACAAAGGCTTCTGTGACTGCAAAGGACACTGCAGGTCCCTGGCATCTCTGCAAGAGCCTCTGGGCAGTTTGCAGGACTTGATTCAATAGTCTTGGGAGACAGGCATGGATCGTGGCACGGGTGGGGAATGGAAGCAGAGAGAGGTTCTGGGACCTGCCCAGGCCTGTGGCAGAGGATGCTCAGCTTTCCCATCTTAATTCCCGGGACAATTCCAAATACTCACTACCAGCCCTAATGTCCTGAGCCAAAATCATATTCAAACCTCAAGAAAGTAATTTGCTTTGGTGATATTGCACCAGCGGTACTTCAGGGCTGAGTTGAATAATTGTTTTGATCTTGCCAGTGTTTATCAGTACAATAAAAATGCAGCTGCATTTGGCAAATCAGTGGTTTCCAAACCCTTTTTGTTCCCAGTTGGACCAAAGAGCAGCAATGGAAACCACGATTTCCCAACACCCTCAGCTTACAGCCCATGCCAGTTGGGGTTGGTGCAGTGTGGTGGCTCAAAGCCATCAGCACCCACACCCCCGGCTGGTGCAGTGCCCTCCTCTCTCCGCAGGGATGCCGAGTCTGGCTACCACCGAGTCGTGTCCTGGTACCGCCCCGAGGAGCCGGCAGGGCCGGAGGTGGCGGCCGGGAGCCTGGTGTTTGTGCTGAGCAGAGCAGCAGATGGCTGGGCCACGGCCATCCACGACGGGCAGGTGAGGCACCCAGCCCT
>VWPU01021310.1:0-42859 GCA_013398955.1 Callaeas wilsoni
GCCAGGGTCAACCCACTACAAGGCCCAGCTCAAAACAAAACAACGAACTAAAGGGAGACAGATGGTCCCTTCCAGCTCCTCACTGCACTTTTATTTTCCTCTTCATAAACATTAAAGGACAGATTTTCAGCTGATATAGGATGATACAGCTCAGTAATTCTGTTGGTTTTCTAGAATTCTCCTTTTTTAATATTATTTTATTTTAAACTATGTACATCTTTAGATTTAATAATGGTCATTCACTTTGAGTTATAAGCTGCCACCTTCAGAGCACAAAATAAGGAATACTATTTAGCAGTATGCAGATAAAATTGATCTACTCCAAGCTGCCCAAAGATTGTTTGATGATCACAAGCAAAATATTGATGAGTTTACAAGATCATTTGAAAGATGGACGACATCAAAAAACTGATGTGATATTCTTTGCTAGGAAAGAAGCCTGTGTCTTAAAAATTCTCTTTTCACCTTAGACTTTTGGTAATTTCTACAGTATTAGCAATTTCTAGATACTTTATTTGGTAATACCTTGTGTACATAAAATAAGAAAAAATGAAGTTCATATAAAAGCTCACAGTAGAGTTTGCACTTTAAATTTAGATGGATTTAAGTATTTTAAATCCTAGGGATTGCATCCTGGCTTTTCTTGTATTGTGACCCCCCTAATTTCTTCTGACAGTAACAGCAAACATACATCCCAAATTACATGTCATCATCCCCATGGTTTCACTTATTTCCAGGGGGTTTTTGATGTTTATGAAGATTTGTGGAGATAAACTCTGGATATGCTGCCTGACAGCTCAAAATTCTAACAAAAGATTTCCAACTTTCTTTGAAGTATTCATGTTCAATACTGACTATATCTAAAAAATAGTGAGGTATTTTCAAACAGGCCACGGGAAAAAGGCTTTTGGAACATTTCTTTTTTATTTTTTTTCCCCTGCCATTTTTCCTTTCATCATTTTCCTGAAAGAAAATCCTATGAGAATAGAACAGACTGACATTCATTAGGATATGGAAGAATAAGGGTGATTTTTTTTTTTTTTTTTTTTTTGTTCTCCTTTCTAATTAACTGCCCCAGGGAATGGCTCTACCAGTCAGGAGGAAGAACAGTTCCTCTATTGTGCCTTTTGTGACTTAGGAACAGTAGATGGGGAGGCTCTAAGCTATAAATCAAACAGTGAAAATCCTCTTAACTGAACACGCCCTTGGGCTTCTCACAGAATAAAGCCTTGCACTAATCATAAGCAGAACTAGTTGGGATTTTTTTTTTTGCTGAAACAGGGTTTTGCTGGAAAATGCTTATGTGTCAAAACCAAAGTACCTTGTGGAGGGAACTTGATTTCAAAGAGATTTTTTTCTAAAAGACAAGCAGAGACTATCAGACACCTCCCTGATTTTCAGCCACTTTGTCTTGTGATTCATCCAAGAGCCTGCAGACCAGATGCCTTCAGGAACTGGCTGGTTTTCCTGTGATGTCCCTCCCCGAGGAAGGGCTGAGTGTGAATAAAATTATGTTTGCGGGCACAGGCAGACTCTCAAAGGGACAACCAAGAGCATGGGGACTTTAGGGCTCCCATAGAATACTCTGCCTTACGTTAGAATTCCTGAGGTTAGGCTGTGATTTGCAGCCTTGGATGCACATAGAAATATTCCCACCTGATGCCTCTTTCATGGCACTAATTATGCCCAAAGCAGGAAGGGTCAGGGCTGGGTTGTACTGTTGAAACCACAGCAGCACCACCCTCCCAAGCTTGTCCATGAGTCACCTCACCGGAAATATCTCACTGCTACCACTGCTCTGAAGGTAAAAATGGAACAAAATTGCCCAAATTTAAAATAACTGAAGCAGTCTTGGTGTAGTAATTTGTGTTTTGAGTAAAACTGGCTCCACAGGTCAGTGCCACAATACTCTTCAGAACACCCCATGAGCTCCAAAACCACCATACTCAGAACTGGGATGAGAGCTCTATCTGGCCCTTTGATTATTAGTTTTTGTCTTTGAAATACAGGCACATCCTGCTAAAGGAATGTGTAGTAAAGAGAGCTTCACGTTCTGCCCATGGTGGATTGTTCTGCAAATGCTTTATGTATTTTTAATGATGTTTTTATTGGTAGCATATTTTTGTGATATTTTATTGACCCTTCCCTGTTTTTTCATGTGAAGAGACCAAGCAATGAACACTAACCTGTCTTCTAAAGCACTTCACAGTGGCACACTTAGTAACACTAAAAAGTCTTTTTATCCTTTTCTGAATCAGAATTCCTTATTTCAGGCAAGCATGCTAATTTATCATTTATGCACATTACCATAAGTTTTTCTGTTCTCCCAAAAATAAATTTTAAAAGAGGACAAAATTTTGCTTGTTCTGGAGAATCTTAGCAGAACCCCAGTTTGAAAGCCATGCTCCTCTAAAGCTTTATTTAATGTATTTTAGTGCAGTGAAAGTGCTGCATTGAGAGTTTGGTGGATTGGAGCAGGAGGAAGAAGTTGGGTCTGCACAACCTCACCAGGATATTTCAGTCTTCAGGGAGGTAAAAGAGCAGCAGGTAATGAGAACTGGGTGGCTGAGCTCCTGTAACCATGGATGCTGTCAGATTAATTCCTGTGTCAGCATGGGAAGTGATGAGACCATCTCCCCATGCTGTGCTATGGACATGGACTTCAAAGCATCAGGCTGGGCTGGAGGTGCTATATGGGACTGATGGCTCAGGCCTTGATCTGTGCTTTGATTGGCAGGGGAAATGGGAAGGAAATCACTAAAGGTGAGAAGAGCAAAGATTCATGTAAAAAAATACACCAAATATATATTGTTCACATTGAACATGCCTTGGAAAATAAATTTTTAAAACATCTATATTCTTTATTCATAGGAATTTTGCATTTGAGAGAACGTGGCAGGTGTTTCTGGCCAGTCCTGTACTGAAGGTTAAGCAGATGAAGGCTGTGTTGTCAACTGGTTCTGTTATTAGCAGAATTTCCAGGGACTATATAGTAGTGGCATTTTCATACTTAGATAAGAAAAAGTAAATAAAATTCAAGATGATAGAAAGAGATGGACAGTAATGGACTCGCCTTTTCTAGCTAAAATCCAGAACTCTCTTTGCCTTTGATAGAACTTTCAGAGTAACAACTTGTATATGGTGCTTTTCTAATGTGCCTACGGCAAATCATCAGTGACAAAATGTTTTCATGGCAGGTAGATTAAAAAACCCCAACCAAACCACTGAAAAGTAGCTGAACATAATGAATTAATTCCTACTGAATTTTAAGCTACCAAATCTTGGCAGGTGTATGTTGTAACATCCAGTTAGTTTATAAAAATATTAGAATGCAGACAGATAAAGGTGAGATACTAAAAGATAAATGGAAAGAAAATTGACTTGGAATAAATGTGATTTAACCTTGTCAATTTTAATTCTTCACAGTGTTAGCACTGATGCCATTGTGGCAGCTCTCACTTGCATGCTATTTTAAAAGTAGCTATGCCTGAGAAACTGTTCTAATTGTAATAATTTTAGAAAAGACATGCTTCTGAAATGATAATGAAAATGAATTTTGCTTCCCTTTATTGCTTGTAAAATGTCCCAATCCATTATCTATCACAATTTTGTCTAAAGAAAACAAAATTTAGAAGTATTTCCTTCTCAGTCTTTGAATTTCCAGAGATGGCTAAAATGAAATACCTCAAATTTAAAGTATTTTTACTTTCTGGGAGGCAATACATGCCAGGAAAGGTCTACAGTGATGGAAGAAGGTCAAGTCAGTATTCTAAATGAAAACTGTAACTCTGCCACCTCCCAGCAATCCCTGAAAATGTAATAAAAAGGCAGCTAGACATGACATGATTTAGTTGGCTTTTTGCTAAGATATTAAAATGTGTCATAAGAAACAGCTAAACATAAAGTAAGGGACAAAGTCCTATCAAAAGAGTCGCTGAAGCTACAGAAATAATCTGAAGGTCAGGGAGCTGATAGCTGCCACTGTGTATTAGGAAACAGGGATTATTACCAGGGAGGACAGAGAGGTGGGAGCTGGAGCTCCTTCTGGCCTCATTCAGTCCTAGAGGGATGCGGTGCTCCCACTCCCCATTCGGGTCCCAAGGCACAGTGACCAGCACATCAGTTTGGGATGAGGAAAATCTGCTGTGGCTGCCTCCTGTGCCTGTCCTGGCTACAGGAATGAGCCAGGAATTCGCATCTCCCATGAGAGGACTCTGCCAGCAAGTTCAGACCATTTCGAATTAGGGTCATATTCATTGTCTGAAGCTCTTCCATTTTTATGGAGTAAAATAAAAATTACTAAAGATGAGTTTCCAAACTGACTCCCCACTGTCAGGGTGCAAGGGCTGGGCTTGCTCTCGTAACTAGTTGGGTTTGCTCCCAGTAAAGCATTTACTGAGACAGACTCAAGTGGGGTATGAGTGTTCAGCACCAAACGGCCTCAGGAGCTTCACTGGATCCTCAGTGTTGTGGCTCATCTGTCATTGACTCCGGACTCTCCTATTTATTATCTGATCTCCAGCATCCCTCATCCAGCTCAGGGGTACTATCAGTGAGGACAGACTGAGCCAACAGGGGTTTTTGCAGTCCACACTTAGTACAGAAATACCAAATCATAGTTTTACCCCAGACCAGTCTGTTGCCTCCATGAGGGTTTTGCTCACTGTTTTTTATTGTTTTGCTAAATTATAATAATAAAAATGCCTATCATTGCTTTTTATTTTCTTTTGTGGTTGTCCATAGTAGCTGCAAGAGCTTTTGTACAGGTTGTTAGTAGGATTGCTCCTTTCTTTGGAACGTTACTTTAAATTTATTTGGGGAAAAAGTCAAAACTTATGAAAAGTGCAATGGAAAACTGATTACCAAGTGACATAAAACAAAACCCATTTCAAAATGCACATAGTTTTTTGCCTGCAGAGGTAAATTGCTCTTTAATTAAAGAAGAGTCATCCTGTAGCAAGTGAAGTCACTCCAAGCAAATGATAATAATTTAGAATGAGGCAAAGTGAATACTTCAAAAGTGACACTGGAGGTTTAGAGTGCTGAATGTTTTCATGTCCCAGTGGTTTAAAAGAGCAAATCCTACAGCTGCTACTCTAAGCAGAAAAACTCCACCTTATTGCTTTATGATGCTGGATTTTAAAATTGAGGCACCAGAGGGATTTAGATTACAGTCAGTGACAGACTGTGCTCTCAGTACATCGACACTCTCTTCCACTTCTCCCTCCGCCCAAAAAAGAGAACAGTTGGTAACCAAAAAGTAAACATGTGCAAAAATATATTTATTACTAAAGGAATCTGTTTCGTTCGGTATCTAAGAAATTCAGTATTTATTATTCCACGCAGATATTTTGCTGTGTCACATGCTACATTAATGAGCTGACATTGTCATAAAGTTTGGAATTTGTTCGGACACCTCCAAATTGCAATTCTGCTAATGGATAGAGAGTTCATAAGATTCAGAAAAGTGGTTTCCAACAAAGGAAGGTTTTCTGGCAAGAAACACCCACATATATCTAAATAATGAAATATAACCCCTCTAAAAATCTGCCTGTAGAGTTTCTTGAAATTCAGTGTACAGCAGACAGTATCTGTGGGGCTTGTATCTCAAAATCCTCAGAAAGCAAGAGACAGAAAGAAAAAATGCTGGCCCTCAGAAATGGAGCTTCTTGTATCAGGCACCTGGAATTTGCTATGTAGAATCCAGGAATAATCATGTGCTTTAGTAAAACATGGAGAAATCCCGGGAATATGGATGCTTACAGGCTTCAGTGAGCAAAGAGAGAAACATTTCTGGTCCTTGCTAGAACTGATTTGGAAGTGAATGTCCTGTTGCACGTCAGTGGAAATGACAAAGAGAATGTCAATGTAGTGTAGCAGCTGGTACTCAAATTCAACAGCCTGGCATTCAGTGCTTGAATACCAGTGCTTGAATAAAATATCCCTTAAATACCATACACAAAATTTTCAGATATTTAAAGATGCTTTGTAGAAATCAGCTAATGATCTACAGAAATCAGGTGGCTTCTGTATTGCTTTGTTGTCTTAAATTAATGTATTTAATTATTCCAAAAAACTTAGTGTAATTTTAGCATGACTAAATAATCAGAATGATGATGTACTAAAAGACTGCTGTAAAGGTTCTTTATTTGATGTGAACTGTAACTTTTCACCTCCAATGACCATGCAAATACCTCAGTAATTTGAGAAAATGAAAGCCTAAAGCAAAGATCAAAATCCTACTTGGGTATCTGAAATTATTTAGAAAGGTGAAAAAAACCCAGGAGTGCTATTTATGATAGGAGAAGCTGATTATACACAAAGTAAAATTCATTATTGCTGTTACAAAATGTGGTCATCACATAACTTGATTTGTATAATTAAGGGTTTTTCCTAAGGGAGGGATAAAACAATCTATTTCTAGAATCTAATTTTCCTTTAAAAATGGCAGCATGGCTACAGTGGCACTAAATGTAAACCTGTGACTGCAGGAGTACCCTGGTGCTGCCTGGCAATGAGGCCATTCCTATAAAAATGAGCTGTACTAGCTGTGTATTTTTTCTATTTATATATTTATGATCAATGATTTATAGTTGCTACACCTTCGATTGACTTTAGAACTTCTCCTGGCTATTGAGGTTTGGGATGTTTTATTTACCAAGTGTATATTACCAATGGCTTGAAGATGACTGTCTAGCCAAAAAATTACAGGAACGTAAGTTAAAAGTTAACTACTCCAACAAAGTTAAAGATGAAACTGCTTTTGAAGGTCAGTAAGGATTAAGATATATTTTTAGCATGTAGTCAGTGCAGGAAGTTTACTGCCTTTTGATGTAAAACACACCACAAAAATTTCAGTTCCCTGTTCCTGGAAAGTAATCTTTCTTGTGGGCTCCAATAGAGTAGTTCAGAAGGAGAGGCTTTCTTGGTAAGAAACACCAGCTGCATTTTGTTGTATTATCAAGCAGTAAAAGCCCATTTAACTTAAAACATAAAATTGAATTTGGTTTAGAAAAACATCGTAACCCTGTACGGGGCCATTCAATTAAGAGTTGGACTTGATAATTCTTGTGGGTTCCTTCAATGCAGAATATTCTGTGAATAAGTGTCTTTTTGGACTTCAACCCTGCTTTTTGTTGATATTTTATAAAATTTTGGGTGAAGCCATCTGTAATCTTTAGTGAGGACAGAGGTGCATTCTTACAACTGAAGCACATATTTATGTCCCAGTGATTTTGAATTACTCATGTGAACAGTCTCCCTATACTTTAGTGATGACAATACTACCACCTCTCCCTGATTTATATTCTGTTCCTATAGCAATTCAATTCATTACCTATTGACTTTCTCCTTTGAAGCTCAACATTAATCTGAAGGTTATAGAGATTTTACTAAGCCCCCCTTCCATTAGACACATGTTCCCTCAGCTGGTACTTTTTTCAGAAGCTTAATTTTCAACATTGATAAACATTGGAATACAGTAAACCTATCTTCTGGCTGAAATACTTAAAAATTACCTGCTCCACTTCCAAGAGAGGCTCCAAAATGTGATACCAGTGGCCTGTGGCAACTGAAAAATCTGAATTTTGAACTTTCTTCTGCAAGCTATTGGCAGCAGTGCTGGGGTTACCTGTTGTACTAGGGGCTGCTCACAGCTGGCTCTGTGAGCACCTGGAGGAGTGGGGTTAGGAGGAAGCAGGTGATTCCTGTCTTCCCTCCTCCATGGCATCACTATCTGATTTAATCCTCCTCCCCCGAGGAAGAGGAAGGATGATGTGCTAGCACAATCTGATTTCAAGCTTTTCTTCTATAAATGACACCATCATGAGGTGTTTTGGGGAGGTTGTTTGGAACCTCACAGGCAAGTCAGGGGTGTACAGAAGGTCTCAGTAACAGAGCCACTGTTTGTGATTTAACAATTCGGAGTACCCTAATTCTGCTGCAGGCTGATTAAACTATTCCAACTGGCTGGCTGGTTCTCATAGGCTGTCTATCTGACAGTCCTTCTTCTAAAAATATCCCAGGTAGGATTTACAACACTGATCTTCCTGATAATTACCCCTTTACTATAATTAGAAGACCCCTACTCACGCAGAACACCTGCAGTTAAAGAAATGGCAGTAGCAAGAGGAGACTGGTGTTTCAGAACTTCCAGCTTTTCCCTTTTATCTCACTTTTCTTGTATTTTTGTGTTGGTTTTCTCAGCAGCTTTTAGCAGCAGCAAAAGTAAATCTCAGTTCCAAACTGTGTGTGCAGCAATACGTGTCCATTTATTTAGATTCTGTTCTCACTTTCATTTTAATTCTTCTGTAGCAAATGAAATAATGTATGTTTATAATTGGTCCAAGGGTTTCTGGAAGGGTGGGCAAAGAAGAAATATATTTTTTTTCATGTGTTGTGGACTACAGTCTCTTGTTTGAAAGTCTCCAGCCACTGAGTTTGTGAAAAGTGCATAACCTCAAATAATTAAGCTCCTTGACTTTCTGCCTTGGCACTGATAAGGCTGCCACAATGCACAGCCACAAAGTGATTGGAGGTCTCCTGCAGGACATTTTTCATTTTTATGCTTAGGAAAAAAAAACTGACCATAAAACTTTTTTATGACTTTGCCACATGGGTTAAAGGGTCTCATTTTAAACGTGAACCTGTTGGAAGTTACCTATTTATTTTAACAAGGCAGACAGTGCCTGAGCTACAGCACTCAGGCCAATTCTGCTGTTTGAATGGAAAATGGGTTTTTTCATTAAATGATACAGGATCTGAAGCATTAAAACCTGTTTTACATGGAGGCATTAGACAGCAGACACAAATGATTGGTGTCTTAGTTGGAGGCTTTGTCTAAGCCAAGATTTTCTTTTAATCATTATAATACAGTAGGATGCTCCTGCAAAGAATAGGGAATTAAACTCACTCGAGTCCCTATCATAGGGACAAGTAAATGCTCCGTTTATTATCTAAGCATTCCAAAGCCTGCCTGCCTTTCCATGTAACCAGTGCCAAACATATTGATACTCTGATAACACAGTTTTAAAGCCCTTAAACTCAAACTATTTAAACATTACTTCAATTATTCTGTCTATTAAAGTGATAATTGGGGGCTAAAAGGTAACCAGATTACTGCAGAGATCTCTCTTGACAGCCTTTAACACCTAGTTATAGCTAAAGCCTGGAAATTACAAGCCTCTTGGTATCATTCAGTCCACACCACATTCTGAAGCAATTTGCTATTTCTAGCCTATTTCTCATGCCATGGTACTCCAGTGCTCTCCTGCTTGCTCTGAGTGCCTGCCCACTTGCAGAACTAGGCAATAAAGGTGCCTAAAATAAACTACTTCCTTAGTGTGGACATCAGGTAGGATTTCCAGATGTGTAAAGGACATTGCAGCTGGTTCAAGGTGGATTTGGGCTGTTTAAAGGCTTCTGCTTTGTCTGGACTTGGATTTAATTTAGGCCTGAGCCAATCTAAGTCTGGCAGTGCTGGGAGGGAGAGGTGCTGCCCTGTCCCTTGCCCTCTCCCCAGCCCCCCCCATCTCTCTGCAATGTCCTGATTCTAATATGACTTGGAGACCTCAGTGAAAATGAGGGGTGAGACATAGATGGAAGTGGAGGAAAGGAGCAGCAGGAATAATTCTGATTGTGATCTACTGGAATAGATCACCCTTCTTGGGTAACTTGGGAACTGTTTCTCCGGAGAAACAGAGGTTTCTGGAAAGCCCACACAAGGTTTGTCCAATACAGCTGGAACTAGCAGTAATGGGGTAGTGCCCTGGGAGCTCAATGTGCAATTAACAGTTTTGCAGTGCAGCCCTGCAATGATTTTTCCCTGGTTCCTAAAGCCTAAGACAGCAAATGTTCATTGCTATTCTTACCTGCACCAGCTAAATTAGACTAATGAACCTAGGCAGTTATTTTTCTTCATCCCATCTCCACTGACAGCATTATCAAAGGCAGGAGGGAACAGTAATTAGCAGCAAGCCTTGAAAGCACCAATGACATCACAAAGACACTCTCCCAGGAAGGCAGCTGGCTTGTTTACAGCTTTCCCCATCTTGCTGCTGGGAGATGTAGATGTTACACCTCCCAGTGCTGAGAGATTGTGGAAGATCACTCATTCATATAGCCAGCACTTGCATGGGTGGATGTACACTCGAAGAACTTCATCAGCTGCTGCCCTTCCCTGGAAATCTGCAGCCATTCAGCAGCACTGATTTGCATCTGGGCTTGTACTGTGGAACAGTGTGTTCTAGAAATACGACTTAACTGTGCAGGTGTAGGCTTGAATTAGTAATTAATGCTTGACCTTGCTGGAGCTCACCTGTCCACCTGCCCAAAACAGCTTTTGAAACCTTGAAAAACACACCCTCAAAGGACAGAATTCAGCTCAATATCTGAAAGGGAGTCCTTGAATCTCAACTCCTCTGCCTGTGGTTTGTCTGTGCTCTGTTGTCAAGGGAGATGCATCTCCACAGAGTGATTTGTCCTGTCCTAAGAGATCCAGCTCTGGCTATCGGGACTGATCAGTCCTCTGAAGCTGTTGAGCTCTTTCTATTCATTGCAGGAGGATTCAGACAACAAGACGAATCCTGCACACACTGCAGATCCAGCTATACCTGACTGATTTACAGCAGTTTCTACTTAGCTCAGTTTTCTGCTTTTATTAAGAAATGTTGAGGTATCTGTTAGAAAACACTAAATATTAATAGTACTTCAGAACTCCTACTTTAAAAACTAGAAAAGCCTAGCTAATAATAATAAGTCTTTCCAAAAACTGCTCTACATTTCTACATTGTTGTAGTCTAGGACTAATGAATTAAAAACTTAAAAACTCTTTTAAAAGCATCTGAAATGGTGGTGATACGTCACAAGTGCCATGGTATGTTTCAACCAGATTTTTGCTTTTATGTTCAGTCAACTATTTTTATTTGAATATTGCTCTTATGTAAGTCTGAACAGCAAAGCAAAGACCTTGTTTACTACAGCATCCTTTACTTTCAGCCCTTGAAGGAGCAATGATGACTTCACTTATAGAATTTAACAAAGGCAACTAAAATCAGTTGTGTAAGACATTAGTAATTTCACAAAAAAGCTGTCACTGGCTATATGTAGGTGATAAAACAAAGCCAGTGATTACCATCAATTATAACACCATCATGTGACAATGCTGCAATTAATTTCTTACTCCTAAATAACTGCTGTTGCTCAGTGCCAAAGAAAATGCCACACATTAACTGACTCATCATCAGTCTGTGATGCATAGTACAGATGTTAATTTGATTACACATCTCTGAGAAAATAAGTGCTTTATGATGAAAAAGCTGTTCTTTTTTGGTATTCTTAAAGAGTGGTAACAGAGTGGCTTTAAAAATAATCCCTAGAGTAACACAGAGTTATTGTGAAGCATTGTTTTGAGTTGTAGGGTTGGATGCTGCATAGTTCACAGCCATGGCCCAAGCTGAAAGAGGATGGGGTACTGCAAACCTCATGCATCTCTTTTATGTGAAAATGTCCCTATGTAAGGAAAATGGGAAGATCCCACTTTGTTTGTCCCAGAACTTTACTGTACATCTTGAAAAAGTGCTCCATCTAAGCCACTAAAACACTTATCCAGCAAGAATAATGGACCATTCCGGAATAGGTATCAGGATCATGGAATTATGGTCTTTCCTGGGAGAGTTATAGACATGTATTTAACATACAACATGAGTATTCTGCCAGGGACTACATGTGCAGTTAACTTTATTTCTTGAGCAGAATTCTGTGGAATCATCTCCAGAATCAAGTATCACCTTATTTTTGCATGAATCAAAGGCAGAATGGTACTCAATGTAAAGTGTTACACACCAGTGAGAAGCAAAAGTAGCACTTCTATGGGAATTTGAAGCACTTCCAGCATTACTTTGTGGTTAATCTCGTACTTGCCTTTGCAAGAGACATAAAGGCCCCATCCAAAGACATCTGATTACTTTGTTAGTAGCACAGATGAGGATGGAGGGTGTCTCTATACACAATAAATACAGCAGTGTCATTTGTAGATATGAGTCACAAAATTTGCAGTGCTTGGTTAAAAAAAAACCCCACAAACAATTCCCTGATTTTCAGAATGGCTACAGGGAAACCATTTTTACAGATTAACTTGCAAATACCTTCAGGCAGAAAGAAGAGGTGGGTAATTCCTAGTGGTACCTCCCCCCCAGGGTGACATACCTCCCCAGAGAAGGCCTGGCCGTTGAGGAGGTGCTCTGATCCCTGGCTGTCCTCACTGCCAAAGTGTAACCGGATTTCCTCCAGGCGGTGACTGTAGGTCATTGGGCCCCCGGAGATGTTCACCAGGTGCTCCTTGTCTAACCGCAGGGACACATGTCTCCCTGTGTTGTACATCGTCCCACTGACCTAAACAAAGTGGAGAGGAAAAAAAAAAGGATTTTTTCAAAATAATAAGCAAATCTTAGAAACTGTTCGGAGATTTTGCTCTTTACACACCTTCACTCAAATACAGCGATGAATCTTGTGGTTGTGAGATGAAATAACCAACCCCAGGTCCCACTTCAATTTCTGCTTTGAACCTTATACTGTGTATTCAAATATTTTGCTAAAACCCTATGTACACATTTTAGCCTTCAGCTGACATGGTGAATAGGACTGTTGCACTTCTAATAAAGTAGGTTTTTAGAGTACTTTTCATGCTAGGTCTGAATAATGGCTTCATTTCAAAATTTCTGCACTGGAAATGGGGACATTTCAGCTGACATAAATTATTAAAGTACACTTGAACAAATCTGAAATTTAATTTTTTCCCCCCTTCTTTTAGTATTTATAACAAAGTCACCCAAAAGTAAAGGTGCTGCAAAAAGCAGAGATGCAATTATTCATTAATAGGGAACTCTATGCCTCCTGGAGCTGCAGGGAAAAACTTCCACTGTCTTCCCAAACAAGTCTGTTTTGTTATAAATATTTTATGTGTACAATTGTCAGATCTTTTAGCCAGAGAAGTGCAGAATTAATTCCAATTTGATTATTATATTTGATTATATATGTCTAGTTCCTACTACACATCAAGTAGCTCCTTGAGATTCATCTTTATTTTTAAAAAGGCTGAATGTTGTGCTTCATTTGCAAATTGATTAACTGCTTCTGTAATGAAAAAGAAATTTTTCATATGGAATATAATTCTGTCATGATTTCCACTTTCTTAGAAAAAGTTTCTAGATCAAGAAGTTCTTTAATTTATGCTATTAGAAAGTCACATATACCAGTCTGAATTAAAGTAGAATTCTGATTTATTTAAAAACATTCTGCATGGATACAAATGTACACTTGAATAACATTCATTTAATTTAAGAAGAAGTGTAGCAATGATATGCTTTGTTGCACTTCAATTTAAAATTAAAGACATGACTTTTATGTATTCTATCCTATACTACATCAGTACTATGATAATTAACATTGCTACAGCGTCATTTTATCTATAATACTAATGACTGAGTTTAAATGACCTGTTTTCCTGCACAGTACATTGTAAAAAGTTACACTGAACAGACTGTGCCCTAGAATTAAATAGAGGAGATTAAACAGCTTTTGTGGTTCTTTACACTTTGATACAGATGTTCTATTTTTTTGATGTTTATTCTAATTAAAAATAAGCAGTAATAAATTTCTTATGAAAAGTCATAAAGACAGATATTCCTGTTCACTGCAAATAAACCACAATGATTTTATTTATAAATGCTCCTTACTTTTTCTACTTGACTTTGCATGCATAATAATTAAATACCAAGTTTAGCTTAATAGGTGCAAGAAGGTCAGTTTATTGAACTCAGTTTCAGTACACTGCATAGAAATGGCACAAAATTGCTAATCGTAAGTAACAAATGTAGTTTAAAAACAAATGGGGAAATTGTTAAAGCCTCTTATATACATTTGGTATTTCATGCTTCACTGAACCCTCAGTTAAATTCAGCAGCTATGCAAAATATTCAGAATCCATTTTCTTACTTAAATTGGCATAAATCTCAAATGAGGTTACCATTATTTTCTCTCTCAAAGTAAAAGTGACCCAAATAACCGCTAACATGAATCAAATCACTCTCCACAGAGCAGAGAGGGGAAATGATAAGAGGCAAATTCATGAACAGGAGTAACATTTGTCTTTCTTATTTCCACCTTCATAAAAATGCAGTGCTCATAATTACATGCTATTGACTTTTTGGAACCAGAATTTCCCTGCATAGCTGCAGATAAGGAATACCAGTAATGCAGTGAAGCATCTGAGGTGCCTCGTTTCTGACCTGCGGGGAGGGGTCAACACTAGAAGTGAGACTGTTAAATTCTCCTGCATGGGCACAGACTGGGAACCAGGCAGGACAAAATCCAAGAACTTCAATATGAAAAATACAAGGCCTTGCCCTTTTATGTGCCTTCCTAGGTTTAAGGGAAGCACTGGTTTTATTGTTGTGTGCGCCCAAAGAAATAGGAGCTGCAGAGACCACTTGAGATTCAGCACCAAACAGCACCTTCAGGACATGCCCATTTCTGAAGAAGGGTCTTATATTTTCCATGTACTGAGATTACAGCTGAATGAAAAGGCTGAAATATTGAGGAACTTTTTTTTGGGAGGAGATTCCATGACTTGCCCAGGCTCTATAGTTGGCTGTGCTTGATTATAGGAAGGACCATCATAACACTATGTGAATTTCTTTCTTGCAGTTCATGATATTGTCTGGTTTATACACAACCCCAAAATCTTACCATCTTTACAGGTGTACATTTCAAGTATAACCATTTACAGTTAGGACACAGAAACACTTAAATGTGTTCACCCTCTGTTTGCAAGCTCAATACCCACAAATGCCTTTTGCAGAGCAAATAATGCATTTTATTTTCCCTATGTGCAGTTTTAACTGCTACTGCAGGAAAATGAGGTTCTGATCTTGTTCACTACTGGTGAGAGAAGGATTCTCCATGTTTATAGTACTGAGCCTTTAAAGTGATGGTGACTCATTTTAGAACATCAAACTAAGTTGGTTTTGGGGAAAGCAAACTTGCATGTGGCCTTACAAAAGGTTGCAGGTGTAGAAGTTAACAAGTAAGTATTTTCTGCATTTTGTACATTCCCCTACAAAATAAACAGTACGGAGAATGGGCACCTTATGGGAAAGACATTGCCTCTTCCTGATACAGTCAACAGTCTCTGCTACTCCAGAAAGTACAGTGTTTATTTTTTATAGGTAGACTGGATAAAATGTTATAGGGTAGTTTAAAAGGCTCATATAAAAGACCTGTTAAGATCTATATAACTATTCCTTAATTTGTCAGCTGGATCTCAGGTGCTTCAGCATGGTGGCCTTTGTGCTGCTTCTTGCTCTGCTTTGTTCTCTGCGTGTTTGACTTGAAAGTTACACAAAGATGAAAACTCAGCAAACAAACCTGGGGAAGAAATAAGCACTAAATCTTGCCCTCCTCTTTTTACGAAAGATCAATATTCACATTTATGCACTAGAAATGAGACTGCAGTAAAGAAAACATATTAAATCATCCATAAAGCTGGTCTGAGAAAACAGAGAAGTCCAAAATCATCCAAGTTAATGATCAGACCACATTCTCAGTTGACCCCATTTT
The DNA here is from genome assembly GCA_013398955.1 of Callaeas wilsoni. Lineage (NCBI taxonomy): Eukaryota > Metazoa > Chordata > Aves > Passeriformes > Callaeidae > Callaeas > Callaeas wilsoni. The sequence continues at coordinate 15,616 of VWPU01021310.1, forward strand.
CCTCACAGATTTAGAAACATTTCCAAACAGGTAACATTACCTGTGGCAAAATCCCCAAGTAGAAGAGAGCACTCTCATGGGCTTCAATCTTAATTATGGAACACTTCAACTTTGGTAGGCTTTAATTAATTTATTAACATATTTCTGATGTAGTTATCTTCTATTTAATCTCATTACTTTTAATTCTTGTTTCACAGGGCTTTGTGCACATAATTCTCCAGCAGCATTTTTCTCTCTTTTTATCTTGATGCAAGACATCCACACAGGCATAGGCTGCTGATATATTCTGTACTTCATTTCTCAGTAAGATCTGGATATCCTGTGGTAGCTCTGTATAACTTGGCCCTGTGACCACAAAAAAAGTCCCAATTCTGCTCTTTGAAAGGTGGAACATTAGCAAAGTCAGTAAAAATGCACACCCAAGAAACAAAATCTCTTTGATGCACATTTATCTTGAAATGCTACAGACTTTATGACCATTAGGAAAAAACCCACAATAATAAAAAAACCCAGCAAAACCCCTAAACCAAACAAAAAAAGCCACATAAAAACCAGTCCAGAAGCACTTTTTTTCCCCCAATGGTGTTCTTTAACCCAGCATCTGTTGAAACATTTTTGTTTTGTCCCAGCTAACTGTGTATCTTCTTCCCTTTGTCTTTTCTTCCACAAGTACTCCTAAACCAAACATTTTTCAGAACTTCTTTGTGGCCCGCATCTTTACATTACAGCATCTGTTAAAATAGCCTTCAAAACCCCGAGCAGGAGAAAAGGAAGCCTGTTTCAGGGTGAAGCCATGCTAGAAATATGAGCAGGGAATGCAAGAGGAAAGGGGATGGATGCTTTGCTTTTCAATTCCATGCTACATCAGCATTTCACTTTCACCTTCAAGGGGTAGCACAGGCCCTCTTCTTCCTGGGGCCTTTACAAATAGTAAAATAGTACATTTTGGATTTATTCAAGTTAAAAGTGGGCTGAAGATTAGTTCCAAGAACATTTTAAAACTTGTATCAGTACCTGACTTTGGAGCAGCACTGAATGTAAGGGAGCAGGAGAATCAATTGTGTATGGCTGCCTGCTCTGGTGTCCTTGGATCTTATCTGCAATATTAGATGTTCCTTTCTTTAGGATGAAAATAGATACAGTCCAAAGAAGGCCTAGTGCCTTGGAGGGAAACAAATCACCACGGTTTGAGTTGTGTTTTGAAGGAGTTATAGTGCCCTGGTTTTATGTGCTGCAATAACCAGTTTTTGATCATCTGTTGCCTGGCTTTTCCATCCTTTCCTCCTGGAGTCCTGTGTTCCAGCAGAATAGGAAAGCAGCTCTGCAGGCTCTGGGAGGGGTGGGAGTCGTGGGCTTTCCTCTCTATGAGCAGCACCTGAACCACCTGAATCACCTTTGGTTTCTGCCCCTCAGCAATGGCAGCAGTACCATGGGGATCCCAAGGAACCTGTGACGTGCCACTGGATTTCTGCTCAACTCCTCTGCCTGAGCAGCTCCATGGAGGGACAGGTGCTCCATGAAACATTAAAGAATTAACACTAATATTAAGTTGGTCATAGCATCCCCCATCTATGGATCTCAAAGTGAAAAATGCAAAAATAAGTGTGCAATTGTTTTTTTGTGTCGCTGGAGTATGTCAACATCTTTGCCAGGTTGGTTCATTTTCTTCCTGACAATTAGGAAGAATTGTCCTATGGAAAATTTCACTCTCTGACTAATGTCATCTGAACTTGAGTTTCTATGTGCAGTAATAAACTGAATCGTTCTTCTGAGTCCCTCAGGCAAGTTCCTTTTGTTTAATGGGGTTATTTTGGTGGTTCACAGTATCTTGACCATATCCTGTGATACAAAGTTTTTTCCTCCCTGATTTAAATTGACTGGACTGTAGCAAGTACCTTCAACTCCCTTGTGCAAAGCAGAGGCTGCTTCAGGGTCTGAAAGCAGAGTTTACATGGACTTCAGGTCTGTGATCTAAAATCTGACTTTAGGGACAGTGAGAAAGCACTGCACCAAACCAGAATTTCAAAGGTAACCTGCCAGAGCAACCTGCTTTGCTTTCTGCAGCAGGATTATATTCCTTTATTTCACAGCAGTGGCTACATGAAAACATTCATTCTCTTAATATTGTGCTCATGGCATCCAGTTAGTTTTAGTAGTTTTATGGTGTTGATTCCTCTGGCTGCTGCTAGAGTGGACCCAACCTGGAAAATAAAATGGTTGTATAGAGTTGTGTTGTTATTCTAAGTTATTTAACAGTTCTTTAAAGGATATTATGTTTTGAAGTCTTCTCTTAAAGAGGAGATTGCCATATTCAACTAGGAGACAGCTGTTCTATCAATTTTCCAATCTTTTGAAATCTTTATCCTTGTCCTGAGGTATCTTCTGTGTGTATGGAGATACATGCACAAAAAAGAACTGTCAAAATTGTATTTAAGCAATTATTTTCTACAGAAGATGCAGTTTTATTTAGGTGCTTTTAATGAATATTTGTACATTTGAAGAGTTATTTTATCTAATATCTTTCCCCTGCCTTTATGTTTATGCTTAATCACTGTATGCAACATTATGTAAAGAAATTGTGGAAATGCTTTATTTTTGAAAGTAATTTTAGGGGAAATTCCCTGTTTCCTGCATGCTTTCCTTGCTGCCAGCAGAGAGCAGCGTTCACCCATCCCACACAGCCTTTACCTGTATCCCACAGGGACTGCCACAGCCGGGAAGAAAAGGAAAACTCATCTGGTTTATATGGCATGGCTGTAATCCGTCGCTTTAATTCAGGAGTGGAGGATTCAGCTGTGGGAGAGAACTGTGGGATCTGTTCCATGGCTCAAGAAGGGTTTGGGGGATTCAGACTCTGCAGGTTTCTTGGTCATCAGATAAAATACCCAGAGTGGCTTTTCTGGCAAGAATTCAATGGACCTTATGTTGTGTTTATGAAAAAAAAATGTGGGGAGAAGGGAAATAAAGATAAGAAAACACCACTTACTGGGAGGGACCTGCAATCTAATTGCTGAGCTTTGAAGAACAACAGGCATCATCATCAATATTTGATTAAAATAGGGCTATGTGAAAAATGTAAAATGTAAGAGAGAAGTGTAAAGATTAACATAATCTTTTCATCTTCTCAGTTGAAAAGTTTTAAAAAGGAAATGATGTTAATGAGCCTAATTAACCCATTTACCTGCCTAATGTAATGTGTCATCTACCAGCATATGGCATGACACACTTTTCTGCTTTTAAAGCACCATTTTCAGTAGGAACTTTTCCCATTCACTCCTCTGCAGTTTTGCCTGTTTACTTCCCATAAGTGACTGGTCTGTAAAAAATGTGGCGTTAACCTCATAAATTAAATATTCAGGTTTACTGGCTAATGAGCACAATATGTCAAATTTCAGTGATCAAAATAATGTGCTTCAATAATGTATACTCCATTCTGTAACAAAATATAATTTTATTAGAGGACCCACAGGGTCATGGTTAGTCTTGAGATAATTATATGCCATAGGATGTGAAGGAATGAAATTGCTCCAAGGACACTGGTAACACCCCACAGAGCCCATGTGCCACATGCTGCCTTTTAGGGATAATAAAGTGCTTCATTCATTGTGTTTCCACTACTCCATTAATGCAATGATTTCTGCTTGTTAATAACTATGGAACCTAAAGCAGATGCAGCCAAATTTATAGTGTGTTGCGTTAATAATTGCTGGGCATGCTGACATCAGCTTCACAGTGAAATCGTGCTCTCCTTGATCTAAAATATTCCACTGTGAGTAAAAAAATGTATTTTGGGGCATTCTAAGCCAGACTTTCACTGACTGCAGAACTCAGCTGTTCACAATCCTCTGTGTCCACAGCCATTTTTTTACCACCAATGACAACTCTCATCCTGTGCTGTGACAGTCACAAGCATTACATAAAGGAGGGAAAAATTACATTTGCATGCTCCTCTTAGTTTATTAACATTATCTTAGAAATAGGCTAAGTCAATAAGTAATTAAAGGAATAACTGGCGTTTGGAGAACTCCTTACCCTAATTTAGTATTGCAGTCTATAAAGAAATTTTAGTTTGGTTTTGTTTGAAGAAGCCGTATTAAAAATTGTATTAGCGATAATTTTTGTCTCTGCTAAAGGGATGTCAAAAGAGCTGCCTTTTCAAAATCTGAAGGCTTACATAAATATTTAAAAGGTTGTAAATGGCAGAGAAGCCAACAAACTTGTGAGAAATCCAGATCAATGAAAAATTGCTCTTTCCATTTTTTATGTGGGTTCAAAAGGTAAAATTGAATATGTGAAAAACCAGAGGGCCTGAGTTTCTTTTTAGTGAGTTACACTGAGATGCACTGACCTTTGGAGCTGCCTGATTTCAGAGCTCTTCTTTCAGAGTTCTTTGCTTGAAAAGCCAGAGGTTTTCCAAAGGAATCCAGATCAGACAGAAATTTATAGGATGTATATTTAAATTAGGGTGTTTTAATTTCCTTATGTTTACCATCTAGCAAGACAGACTTAGACTTTCAATGCTTAAATCTCATTTGATCAACTGCATATTAATAAATGTGTTCCAACTTTCTAAGATCTTGATTTTGCTTCTACATTTTCTTCAGTACTTTCATTCCTAACACATCCTTCCCTGCTGAGAGGATGAGATATAGCCAGTTGATTGATTTAAATTCTCTTTAAACTGTTGGTGTATCTTCTACTTTACAATTTGTGCATAGCATTAGCAAAAAGGCTGTGCTAAATTAGTTTGAGAAGTATCTTTTGGGTAAGTAATTAACACTGTAGTGTTGTGTAGGTTATTAATGCACTCACTGCTTTATTTACCTGCATCTATATATCTTTACATGTATATATCTCTACATACAGATCTACAGAAATGAAATATTTTATTTTTTACTAACTTTGTTAATAGAAAGGAGGAGAAAAATGTCCTCTCACACAGGTTTAGATTAATAAAAAACCCTTCTTCTTTTTGTGCACACAGAACAGCAGATCTGAGTGCCTGAGAATCACAGAGATTCCTGCCCAGGGTAAAGGATGTGCCCTCAAAGCTCATCTGTTTTACACCACAGTCAAACCACACCATTATTAAGGTTAATGATTCAATTTTACAAGAGCTAGAAAACACCACTCGTTGTAGTTATTTATTTCTCTAGTTCCTTTGCTGCCAGGATGGTCTAATTTCTAGGCCTATTAAGTTTTCATAAAGTCTCTCAAATAATGAAGGGACTGCTGCTGGTTTTTGTGATCCTGTGCCCACTCCAGCCATGACATTCCACGAATTGATCCTAAGGAAAACTGCAGTGTCAGAGCTGTGGTGTAGCCAGAGAAGCATGGTGATGCTTTACTGAAATTATAAGTCAGTGGAAATGTAGAGTTTATAAACTCAGCTTTTTAGCCATGAAAGGGAGAAAAGTTTTACCAGCTTTTTTGGAAAGTTTTTGAGAGCAGTGTTATTCACAACATTAACTGCTTCTCAAATCAGTGCCAAGGAAAAAATGCATAATTATTGCAATATAATTTCCCGAGCCCTGTATCTCTGGAGGTAAACTAGTATTTAGATAACTTGAAATTTGACCTCAATAAAATTCATTATGTGTCAAGGCAAATCATTTGTGGCAAGCAAAAATCATGAGTTATTCTGCCGAGTAACATATTTCACTGGGATTTTTTTCTCGAGCAGAAGAGAGCTGTTTTGTCCTGGCCTGCTTTTCCTATTTCTTTAAAGATGGTGAATAAATTAGCCTTTCCAGCTCCAAATATTACTGTTCCAGTTTAACAAAGGATTGTTTTACTGTTCTCGTTTTGTCTGCCTCAAAAGCATCTGTGTACTTTTTATGTTGAGAAAACAGCAGAACTGCAGAAGAGGTAGAAATAAAAGAAAAACAAACAAACAATCCCTATCCTGAACCTATCTTTGCTTTTCCTGACACTTCTCTCTCTGCCAAAACTCTTCATTTTTTCTCCCTGACAATGCACAATGCAAGGTGGATAGAAGACTAGGAAATTTGCATTAAAGCATGAATTTGAGCTCCAGATTCACTTAGAAGCAGTCCTCTGCTTGACTTGGTCAAGAGATTTTGTGTTTATTCTTTCCTTTTTTGTTTTTATGTTTGGTTGGTTTAGGTTTTTTTGTTTCGTTGGTTGGTTTTTTCCCCATTCCCTGCTGTGTTTATGGATTGCATGGCTATGGGGGAAGAGCCAGTCCTTTGTTCCACATCCTGATCTCCTTTACTGCTCCATGTATGCTGCAGTTGTATAAATCAGTATTTTTACAAGTAACTAAAAGCAAGGCTCTGGATACCAAGAAGAACCTTTGTTCTCTTATATCATTCCCACACATGCCTTATTCCATGCAGAGTGAAAGACACTTTTCCATTAGCTCAAATCCTAAAGAAATGGTGAGAAACTATTCTGAAAAAGGCTATTAGAAAATCAGTCTTTCTACTGTGTCAATTTGCCACCAATTCTCCTCTGTTTTCTTGGTTGCTTTGCTTACAAAGTGCAGATTTATCTGGCTCTGCAAAAGAATCTCTAAGGAAAAGAGGAAGGGGTAATGGGGTAAAGTTAGCTAGGAATGAGCATATGAAAATGCTTTTCCATCATGGATACCATTTAGACTAGAGAGAATCTCAGCTTTCCTCACAGAAAAGTTATTTTTAAAGAAGTATTTTATCACGTATATTCTAAGAGTTTCAGGAATGTTTCACTTGTTGACAAGTTCATCTCTATTATCTTCCCAGGAAGACTCAATAGTCCATATTCATCTATGGATCCACAATCCTATTTATCAGCAATTCCTTTTTCTCCTGTTTTTTATACCTTTTTTCTTTTTGGCCAACTGGGGCTGGATGCTCTCAAATGCCTGTATAGGGAGATCCTTCCCAGGTCTGGGTGTTTGCACAAGCACTTGTGTGCTCACAGTCCTATTTGGGATTAATTAAAGCTGAGGAGTTGAGAGCTGCTGAACATCTTACTGACAGTGTAAAGACAGCCTTCCTCTCTTTATCTCTGATGAAGATGAGTTTTAGAGTTCCTTCTCACACTCAGGTTTGGTGTTCTTGTCTGCAGAAGAGGAAAATACTTTAGATGCACTTATGTTCACACTAATTAGACAGTGCTTAGGCTGAACTGGAGCTTTCAGAAATTAACTCTTGCAGATCAGAATAAATATTGCTTACAAGAGTCCAATGAAAATTTCAGAATACTTGGTATTTTTAATGGTTTTAAATGCACAGATTCTGCTGCCCCTGAGTCACTGGAATCTGTGAGCAGTACCAGGTTTTGGTATGTAATTGGTGTCTAATATAGGCTAAAGTAAAGATAGGAAATGCTTCCAGCCCTTCGCTTAGAGACAAATGTCCACTCCCTGATGTAATTTAAAGATTTGTAAGTCTAATGTGGCTTAAGTCTTATTATTTTCATACCAACTATTACTAAAGCCTAGATGATGCCTAATAAACAAGTCCTTTAATCATCTTTAAAATGACAAACCTATTGATGAATTGATTTTTCTCCAACAAGATATTGCTGTATTGATTTTAGCACTCTGTTTTTAATAAACAGAGAGTGTCCAGAATTGCTTGCTATGACAGTCTTGAAAGTAGGGCATCAACAGACTTGGAAAGGGCTGAATTTATAAGGGAGGTTTTTGATGGAGCTCTAATCCATTATGCCTCCATTGCTGACATTCATTTGCAATGAGGACACTGGGCCAAAATGCCCAATGCTTCCAGATGACATTCTGGCTCACAGAGGAAAGGTGGTGGGAACCCCAAGGCTGAGTCAACACTGGAACATTAAAAAAGCTGCCTCTAAGTGCAGAAGTATTTTTCATCACTGTTGGAATTCACTTTTCTCTGAGTATACGAAACCTCTGCACATGTTCAGGAGTGGCAGGGTATCTTCAATCAGTCTGCCTTACACAGCTGAATGGCTGTGGGTTTCTCTGGGCAGAAGGTTCATGTGATGATGGCACAGCTGCTAAAAAAAAAAAAAATAAAGCAAACAAAAAATAAAATGGAAACAACAGAAAATTCTTGTACACCTCAGACTACAACAAAATCCATGTAGGGGCAAACATCCTAAAATGTGCCAGTTAGAATATCAAAAAGACTTTTCTGTTTCAAAGTTCCACCTCAAGAGTGAGTGCAGCTTGTGTATTAAAACTGTGGCTTTGTATATATATGGATCCATTTGGAGACTCAAAGCATCTATATAATTATCCAAGTGCATGGATGGCTATTTGCATGTCATGTCAGAAATATGTATTCAGGGTATAATTCCGGCTCTTTTAAAAAACCTTGGTTTTGTTTTTGTTTTGTGAGGGTTTTGATGGTTTTTTGTTTGTTAGGTTTAGTGTTTGTTTGTTTGTTTCTCCTGTTTTTTTTCTGTGTTGTTTTTTTTTTTCCTGTTTTCCATACCAGCCTATGCCTTCATAGCATAAAACACCCCAACTTGAAACATAAATTTATAGAGGCTAAAGCATAACAGAAGCACTGAGGGATTACTGAATAAAATGTGGTACACATAAGCTGATAATTGACAACTTAGTAATAGGTATTGAGTAAAAAACCTGAACAGAAATACTATGGCCAAATCACCTTTAAGGGATTTTGGATTGGTTTAAATACTGTTGCTTGTTGTCTTTTTAATTTATATATTAAAAAAAAAGGGTTAATACTCTGAAATTCCTGGGTTTCATTGTATGTCTTGTCTCACAAAAGCAAAGCAAAGTCAAACCAGCAACCTCTAAGATAACATATCTACACTCGAGGCCCGTGTTCTTCAAAGTCTGGGCCACCACCCTGAAATGAGGCACAAGGTGACAGATGACAGTGACTTAATTCCCCCTGACCCACAACTGTTTCCAGCAGCTGCCAGAGGACGAATCCTTGCATTGAAAGCACATGGAGACCAGGAGTGCTCCACACAGGCTCCAAGTCAGAGAAATCCTAATCTAGGCTAACTTTTTCCCTATCCAGGCACCTTAGCTGACATGACCTCCTTCTCTGAAGTGCTAAGTAAACAGAATTCTGTAAGTCATAGCATTCTAATAATCCTCAGAAACTCCTAAATACGTCCCTTAGGCTATTAGGAAAATGTGAATCCTAATGTTTTTATCTGTAATTGTGCAAAGGGATTTTTCCTCCATCTTCCAGTGAATTGGTTAGTTTGAGCTCTTTTTTTACTGTCCTATATATAGGAGAGAGTCATAATTTTAAGTCTGCTTTTCGTGTAGTACCTGTCCCTGTCTTCCTCAGGAAGTTAAACAGACATGGGGAGGTCTCAAGTGTCTCCTGCTCTTCTGGGTAAACTCCCTGTCTGTTCTATGTCTCTATTCTTGGTGTTTGCAGAAGAATTAAATACTTTCTGCAATTTTCTGTCTGAAATTCACCTAAATCCTGATGAAAGTGTGCAGCACAGAGATGTGTGTGTTCTACCCAAGAGGAAATGCTTAGTGAACATCCAGCCTTTCACTTCCACAGCACAGTGTTGCATCTCAGCTACTTGAACACATTTTTCTCCCCAACAAGGCAGTGGGACAGATTATAAATTCTTATCTAAATGTGGATCTGGTAGTGCTGCAAGAGCAGCTGAGGCAGGAACAATTTAAAACACATTGTCAGCACTGACCTACCTTTATTCTCAAGTTTGAAGGGATGAACACTTCGTTCTCTACTGTGGTTACAGCCTAGAACTCTCCTATTGGAAGTGTCAGAAGCAAGATCAGGTGATAGTTGTCCAGATAGTTGTTAAATTTGACTGACTCCTTATTAAAAATACTTCTATCTTGATGGAAAATTCCTGCTTAACCACAGGGAAGTTTAGAAGCTTCTCTAGAAAGCACGGGGGAAAAGCCAGTTATGGTCCTTCTTTTGGATCCTGAAACTATTTTGCTGCAGAATTTGATAGGGACAGAATTCTCTAACATATGTTTCAAATGTCCCAAACTGGGAGATTTCAGATTCTGCTCCAGGGTAAGGGTGAAGGAGGGAGCTTGGTGGCTACCCTTCTTGCATCTCTATTTGTTAGGGTGGTAGAAGAGGCCTCTCCACTTATTTTATGTATTCACAAAATAAATTAGAAGATATTTTATCAATTGCTAGTAATGAAAAAAAAAAAAGCCCCACCTCTTGATTATAACAAGATGTACTCAAAATAGCTGCAGAATAATTTATTCTTATTCCTGGACACAAGATATTCACTTGGTACCCTCCTGCCCCCTATCCCAGCACTGCTATTTGTAAGTCTAATTCTGGAATAAATGTACAACTAAAACAGCCCCAGCTATGGAAAAGAGATTGACCAAACCCTCGTGAAACACAGAGCAAAGCATGGATTAAAATTCTGGATGACTTCACATACTTTTAATGAATATTTTAGCTGAATTTATCAGCCCACAGAGAATAATCCTGGGCATTCCAGCACGAGGCTGCACTAAGAGCTAACCTACTAACATGCTGCTTCCAGCAATTCAGAGACCTAAGACTTAATCTACATCATCTAGAAAGCATGTGTGCAGAAAATGTGTAATGCCAGATCTTACTATAAAAAAGAAGATTAAGGCTGAAAAAGGATTAGAAATTAATTAAGGAGCTTCTTCATGTTTCCTGATATCCTTCTGATCTGTGACCAGCCTATCTTCAGGGTCTCTGCTACTGATGCAGTTGTTAGTGATAGTTCAAATCACAAACACTACAAAACATTATCATTAGGCTTTAGGAAGAGCTGCAGCTTGGTGGTTCGGGGGTTTATTTTCCAGTTCCACGCTTGCAGATCTATTGCAAGGATCAGGGGGAGAGCTGCAGGCTGGAAGCTCAACTCTGCAGGCTCACGCTACCAGAAGCAGCAGCTCTATTTGGTGGCAGAGGTAGGATGATGCCTCACTGTGGGGCTACAAAAGGGAGCTGATACAGCCCCTTCCAGAGGACCAGCAGAGCCCTGACACAGCCTCAGCGAGGGAAAGGGGCCAACAAAACAACGGGGAGGTCCAAGCTCCTCTCTGATCCATCTCCTTTGTTCTCCAAGGCTAAGCAAAATAACTCTGGGCTCATTTTTGTGAGGGGGATTGCTGTGGACTGGTTTTGCAGATGATGGTATAGACACACCATACAACAAACAAAAACAAGTTAGACACTGATGAGAAAAGTTACATCTTAGGAATTTCAATTCAAGCTTTGCAGTGGGCTCACTGAGAGTTTTAAACTGCATGTACTCCACTTTCAGATTAGGAGTATGCATCAGGGAAGAATTCATTCTGACTGATATTAATTAATTCTAGTAATATTAATCAATTTTAAATTACAGTATTTATTATGCAGACAGTTTCTTACTTATGACACAGTGTGTTTCCATTTTCTGGAACCTGATTATACTCTGAGATTCAACCTTCACCTCAGTTGGACAGAATGATTATTATTTTGTTTAGAATTCCCAGCTTAATTTCCACAATATGGAATTAACAGACTGTAAGAGATATTCTATAAACAGGGCCCTCGAGCTTGTTTCAGTGGAAATCGAATGCATTTTATCACCTTTAGGAATACCCAGCTATAAGCAGGTTCTGCAGTAGAGAGGGTATCATGTGCACTGACAGCATTTATGAAAGCAAATGACAATAAAAAAGCAGTAAACAATTTTTAGAGAAAGATTAGACAGTTTGGTTTCAAATGAAAACTCTAGAAGTGAGCAGGGAGGAGCTGGCTTGTCAAGCAAAAAAAAATTATCCTGATTGTGTGTATTCCAGCACAAACATTGCCCCTGAAGCCCCTCTAAACTCATGATACTGATCAATCAGACAAAAAAGAAGCCCTGAATATTAAACAGTTGCTTCAAAAAATGTTAATGGTATCTGAAAATTACTGTTATTACTATGAGATGCAACATGATTCAACATGAATTGAGACAAAAATCAAAGCCTTGACTTCTTTGTACAAAATGTTAATAAATGAGTAATTCCACAGAGCTGTCATGCTCAGCCCTGTGGAATTTACTGCATTCCCTTTTCCAGGATAAATTCACTGGCGGAGCCTCTCCTTTCTTGAAAACATCTCAGGGGTTAGTTAAGTTTCCATTTTCAGCTGCAGGTTCCCACATTTCCATATTGCAGAGTTGAAAATTTCTTCTATTTTAACTCTTGTGGTGCAGTGTTTTGGGTGGATAAAGGAGGACACTTTATTGCATCCACACTGACACATCCCTTAGATCCCAAAGGCCTCTGTCCCCTCTTCCCTGTGCTTGGCTCCCTGTCATCAAGATGTGCAGGACGTCTCCAGCTCAACCTTCGTGCTGAAACCTTTGTGTTTACATGAGGTGTTGGTACCAAAGCAGTTCTGCTTCCACTTAAACACTTTCCAGGGAAACAAAATGAGATCAACAGTGAGCCTGTCCCTGCTGCCTGATGTTCCCAGCCAGAGAACCTGAAGCTGCTGCTGACAGAGACAGCCCTGGACCCACAAATGACGTGATCCCACTGGCAGGTAATTGGTTAAATCTGTTTAGCTGGAGAGCTAAATCTAGAAAGTTGTTTTAAAATTGTCTTTGCTGAAGCCTGTGCAGCTGTGGGTTCATACTTTCTCTGACATGCAAGGGGGCTGCTTTCAAACTGCTGTCAAAGGATGTTATTTTTGCCAAGAGCCCCAATATCTGAGGTCCCTGCAATCCTTGCAATATGGTGCACTGATAACTAGGGAATTGCCTCTTTATCGTTCTAAAGCAAAATCCTATTTATAACAAAACCTGTCACTTCACAGAATCCACAGGCTTCTAAAGAGAAAAATTTTTGCTTACTGCTAAAAAATATAGTCGAAAGTATAACTTCAGGGAATATTTAACAATACCTGCAAAATACAGGATTCAAATCTGTGCCATATTTAAAGTCATATGATTTTTTTTTTAATTATGGGAAATACAGCTAGCAGCTGAACCTCTCTTCTAACATTAAATTAGTGACTATTGTGTGGCGTATGTGTGCAAATATTTATTTATCATTGGCTTTATGATTCTCTTTCTCTTTTTGACCACTATATCTATTCAGCTCCTCTAAGTATTCTAACAATTATGTAAAGATGCCATTTGGGAACCCTGAATTATAAATTTTCTCCATATGTGGCACATCCAACCCCCTGTTCTCACATATACATATAGATGACTGCATCAAAGTATGTTATATTTCATGCAGTAAACCAGTTTCTAAGCATTACCATATAAACATCAGGTGAAATGTAACACAGTCTATACAGACTTTATTAAAATGTATTTATCAAATAACTTCTGTCAAGTGGAATGGACTCAAGGAAGCCTCTTGCCATTTATTTATATAGAGCCTGGTGCTCTTTTTATCGATGCCAATGGGGAATTGAGTGATTCTCTCCTCATGGTGGATTTACTGCAGTATAAATTTACTGGCTTCAGCAGAGCTACTACTTCTGATTTACACTGTTGAGAGAGGAGAATAAAACCTGGAGTTTACAACTGAGGATTTGTACCAAATAAAGCATTCAGAATGCACAAGGAAGGGCCCCTTGTGAAGATTAGCAGTCATTCTTTATGTATAGATCACTTGGTTTCCTGCTTTGAATACTCAGTCAATGACCATTTATAGCAGAGGACATACGAATCAGGCTTATGAGGTGTTAAATCCGATTTAGTGTTGTTAGCACATGCACACAAGAACTATGAATTTAGGCAAATGCGTTTGCCTAAAAACTATGGAGATCACATGGCCATTTAGTCCATATACCTGGAGTTTAATTTGAAAGAAAATATTTCATGATGTCTAAACATTTTGTGTTCTTTATGATTCAAAATTCCTTGGTAAGTTTTTTTTAAAATGAAATGTCTCCTGGCAGTACAGGAGATTTGGGGATTATTGGCAAATGCAATATTTGCAGATCTGCAAATTTGCAGATCTGTGCATTTACAACGAGCTAATTAACATGCAGGTTTTCCTGTAAAAAAATCCCCAGGTTTTGGACTCAAAGATCAGCTGGAATTAGGCTCTTTCTACTGAGAAAAGAGGCACCACTCTATCCTGATTTCTTGTGAAATTTTCAGCTCTAAGCAAAGTTTAAAATCTTAGTTTTGATGGAAGGACTCTGCAGTGAGGCTGAAACGCCACCATGTCATCCCAGGAACAAGAGCCCACACAGAGCTCCCAGCAGTGCCCTTCCTGTGCCACCCTGTTTGGGGACAGCTTTAGTATTAGCCAAGGTTCACCACATGCTCTGTGCAGGACATCACAAAATGCCCAAAGGAATGCCCTTACTGGGCCCTTCTAGATGTGTTGAGGAGGATGACAGGCATTGAGCCCTTATGCTCAAATGCCAGAGCTTTGTATTTAGAGTTTCAGGAAGAACCACACATAAGCAAGGTAAGATGCAACACAGCTTTTGTTCGTAGTTTAGGATGGGTAATTTTCCCCCACCAGATGTGTGAGCAGCACTGCACAGATCAGGCAGCTTCATCTCCAGAGCAATCTGTAACAAGCAGGGAGGGTGTACCAGGTGGGGGATTCATGGGAAACAGCTCATTCAGGCATCATTTCATCAGAATACTTGGAGAACAACCTTACAGTTTGATTTCCCTTTGCCCAACACTCTGCCTTCTGCATCCTGCCAAATTTAGAGCTCTTGGAACACTTTTCCCTTTCAATTTTGTTCCTTGTGTGCTCCCACAATTTTCATATTCCTCATATATAACAGCCAAATGTGTGTGTGTGTCTGTATGTGAGAGACCTGATTACTTCTAGATCAATTTACTTTAATTACCTCAAGTCCTTATCTGGAAACTGTGTATGAGTTTACATGGATTTACTTTTAATTGATAGGGAAACTAAACACAAGACATGGTTTAAGAGGGGCTTTATCTATGGAACAAAGCTGATTTATTGTTACATAAACTGATACAAACTTCTGTTGTGGTGACTGAACCAACCACGGCAGTGGCCAGGGGGCCACAAAATCCAGGCAAAGAGGAAACCTGTTGATGGGCCAACTCCAAAGGTTAAATATCCTCCTGTGAGAATGGTTTCTCCCACTGAATTCCTGTGACCTGATGTAGATTCAGTCTGTCTGATTGACAGTTGACAGACACTCCTTGTATCCCCTAAAGAAGGTGACCAGACCTGTCCTGCCCTTCCCTTCTCCCTATAGGTCGCTGCTGTGTCATCTCCGCCTCCTTTTCTGTACTCCTTTTAAGTGTGTCCCGAACAGAACCTCGGCCTCTCGTGTTCGGACACCTTCGAGGGAGCTTCGCAATAAACCCTTGGAATACCGAGCAGGTGCTGCCTCCACTCATTTATCTCTGGCTATGCTTGGGCTATCTATAAGCCCCATGCGTGCGTGGCTATGTGCATTCCACTGCATGGGCGAGGAAACTGGCTTGTGAGATACAAAGGCGCTACAGTGTCCTCCTCTCACGTTGGGCACTTTCTGACAAGCAGCACTCTCCTAGCCCAGCCAGCACCCTGGCGTAATAATACAAATGTCAGTGTAGACAGGACCTTTGGATTTGGAGGTCTGCAAGCATCAGTGGGAGCTGGGGGAGTTTCAAACCAGGTCTTTTTCACCCAAATGATGACACCATAGGCACATATCATTCATTTCATGCATCAAGGGAGATTTTAAGAGGCCTAATCACTGAGAAAATGCAGACCCCAGTCCTCAGCTCTCCTGAAGAGAACAAGCCTTCCCTGAGCTGTGTAGATGGCTGAAGATTCCCCCTAAATGACTACAAACCTTTCAAAAGCTGGCAGCTCACACATGCTGCTCTCCAAGGCAGAACATTTGTGCTTGGATTCCCCCATAGTCCTTCCCTACTTGTTCCTGTATTCAGGGTGTGTTTTGAAGTGCCAGCAATATGCACAAGGCAACTCTCTATACATCAATAGAGAAAGTGCTGCTGGGCTGTCTTTTCAAGTCCTGGGAGACAACATAACAGCATCTCTGTCTTGCCTTGTTCCAGGTAGCTGAATAGAGAAATACAGCTAAAAATGGAGAGTCAGTCAGGATTTTACTAGGAAGTGAATGGCATCAGTCACTCAGTGTAGCAGAGGCTGCCTGCTCAGAGATCTTGAGGACACTGCCTCTGTTCCTGAACACTCAAACAGTGTTAGGAAACACAACACAAGCCAGAGTGTCTTCAAGCATATTAATGACCTAAGGGGACATGCTCAGTGTGTGAAAGAATTCCCTCCAGCCAGTATGGGGCAAGAATTCACTAATGATCTGAGTAGTTGCAATTCCATGATTTTGCTAAGGTTCATATGGTTAAAATCTTGAATAAACATATGCTGAAACCAGCCAAGTAGGACTGTGTATAATAGCCATGGTGGGGGCAGAGCTGAAAGGTTTTAAGAAAACACTGGTTTCTCACACAATTAAGAGAAGAAGCCTCTAAGATCACCCTGTGCTCCAAAATGCAGCTTTTGGGCACATGCCCAAGGGAGTCTCAGCTGTTGAGGCCCAGGTCCCAGCAGGGAAAAGAGGTGGAAGGTGGCTCCTCTTTTGTTTCTGGAGGAATATTTCCCTTTCTGTTGTCTCCAGACTCTGGGGAAGATCCTGCTAACCTGCACTGGGCTGGCAGTGACACACAAGGACATCAGTCACAACAATGACTTTATCACTTCCTTTCCCCCTTGTAAAATGATATTGTGGAAGAAAAGACATTTAGTAGATTATTTACAACTGAAATGAATCCAATGCTTTTGGATTATTTACTCCTGAAAGGAATCTAATGCTACAGAACTTTTACAGAATAGTCAGGTACACCTGACAGTTTATAAAACCAGCATTTTTTGCTTATGCATTCTCTTGGCAACAAACTATAATAATCTAGCAAATACTCAGGAAGTATCTAAGTAACAGAAGAGAACTTGAAAACATTTACTGTATGACTAACTGCATCACGGTAATTGAATTTCCCTAAATCAAGAGGAAGAATTAAATTAATGGAGCAATAGTTTGACAAGTTTGGCTGCAGTTAATAGATATAAGCAAAATCATTACTCAAGCATATTGTTAATTATGTTTGAATGAAGAATAAATTGAGTGATAGTTGTTAATTAGGCCTGTGTGCACAAGAAAATAAGCAATACCATTCCAGCAGGCTATAAATACATGTGTTTGCATGATGCTTGGGAGGTGTGGGTGAGGGAACAAGAGAGCACATGGGTGTGAGGCTGAATTCAGGTGCCTTGCCTGCTTGGCTTCAGGTCAAAGTTATTTTACTTAATTCAGATGAATGAACAGAGGCTCAGATTCTGCTGTCAGTTCACTCTGGGCCACTGATTTCCCCATTTTTTAATTAAACTTGCCAGTGAGAAAACCCAGAGAAGATTCGTGAACCTGATAAGTACAATCCTCACACACACTGTTAGAGAGCCAAGGATCTCAGTCCCAGAGGAGCTGATGGCCCAAGCAGTGGGACGAGGGCTGGGCCATGAGGGGTAGAATCTGCTAAATACCTTGGACCCTTACATGTTTTGCATCCTACAGACTGTAGTAAAAAGCCATGGAGGTGTTCTGATGGCTTTAAAATCTTGATAAAGGAAAATACTTGCTTCTGAAGTAGATCAAATTGTATTAATTGTCTTTGTATCCCTCTAAGTCACTCATGTCCACATCCAGATGTGTCCATAAACAGCCCAGGAAATGAAAGGTGAACTTAGATTAACTGATTGATTCAGTGAACCAAGCTGAACCATTCTTCTGTTTCTGTGCGCAGATTTCTCTCAATTCAGCAGTTCAACTAAAAGGACAGAACTTGTGAATGGGGTTCTCTGGGACATCAGAGTAACCAGGCAGGTGAGCTGACCTAAACCTGATGTCACCATCACAGCAATGGGAACAGGATAGCTCTGTAAGACCTGTGAAAAAGGTCTTAGGAATTTTATATTTAAATTGTTAAAATTTCAGCCTGGACTGGCTTGTGGTCAGTGTAACAGTAAATCAGAAAGTTACACACTTCTGTGCCTTCCTATGTCCTTTTACCAAATCCTGCTTGGTGGAATCTCCCTCTCTGCAAGGCACCAGAGTCTTCCCATTGCCAGTTACAAAAATGCCGTCTAAGGTGCCCTGGTCAACATTTCTCCAGTAAGTTGTACTTGAGAAATCTGAGGTACAGCTTGACTGAACAAAATAAAATGAGCTTAAATACACAGATGGGCTGGTATCAGCCTTGGCGATGCACTCATGGTAAAAACTGCCTCCTTTGATAGACTTCCTGCAGCAAAACCACTGCATTAGACCTAAAAACCAAACTCTTCACCTTAGTGAACCTCCCTGCCTGTGCAAGAGAAGGCAGGGTGCAAATTAAACCTCCTGGGCCTGCTCCTTCCAATCTCCCACAACAGGAGACAAGACTAGCAGCATAATTTAAAAAGCAGCAAAATTTAGTTACTGTAAGGCAGTGCTTGGATTTATTTCTGAAGTTCCAGGTTCCTGAGACCCTGCTATCAGAGCTGCCACACTCCAGCAACACATAAAAACTGGAGCAAGGGGAGAAAAGGAAAGCTATGGCAAGCACTGGCTCCACATTAAGGAATTATTTGTTTTTCAAACATGCAAACAATTTAAAATAAATGGAATCCAAAGCACTTGTACTAGTGTTTCAAGTAGATATTTAATCAATTCTGCAGAATATCTTCTGCACTACATTATTAAACAAAGAGAGCCAGAAGCCTCATGTCTTCAAACACACTGATGGAAATGACCCGTAACAAACTATGACAGAGCTTTTTTTGTGTGTGTGTGGACAGACCAAATGGGTAAATGGGCACTCATAACCATTTTGATCTTGTACAAGAAAGCTCAGAAATTCCAGTTCCCACTCGTCAGTGGGACATTAAAATTCTTAAAGTTTCTAAAAACTAGGTCTCCAGTCTAGGGTAGAAGAGATCTTCCATGATACAATAATAAAGATATTAATCATGCACAAAGTAGTGCCAAACAGCACTTATTGTAGGAAAGAAAATGTTGAAAGCCATCTAAATTTCTCAGGCATTACAGTGCCTGAATGCACTTCTTTTCCTACTTCTGATATGAAGTATTTCTAATGTCTGCAATTTAGTTCTTACTATTTTTGCTGCTTCCCATTACATGGGTAGAAGAAAATTAAAGGTTATCATTAAATTGCACAAGTTACAATTAAAAGGAAATGCCAGTCAGTATTAAAGTAGTTTAAAGACTGAACAGACATTGATAGCTAAATTATTATATGGAAGCAGTCTATCTGTGGAGAAAAGACAGTTTCGTCCTTCCTGGTGTCACCAGGCACCTGTTCTCTTTCACTTGTGACTTCTTTTCTCCTGTCTCATTCCTGACCTTTCTTTCTCAAGTGCTCATTGAAGGTGAAGTTTGCATTTATCCACCCACTGGGCTCCCATCTACTTCTGAATCATCTGAGACCCAGACACCCTCCTGGTCACCAACCTGACAGACATGGGCAGGTTTTGTGTGCATTTTGCTTTTCATTGCAATCACTGGCAGCCTGGAACTCTTCAATAAGTCAGGAAAAGTGAGCAGATTTGAGATGTCCCACTCAAGATGTTCCATGAGACAGAGGTCAGATGTTGGGATGTTCTTTGCTGTCTTCAGGTGACCCCAAAGCAGGTTCAAGGTCATGTTTATGTCATCTGCAGTACAGAGATCCCACATGTGCTCTGATCAGTCTTGAGACACTCAATGAGGGCTGTGTTTGCAGAAGTGTTTTGAACCCAGGAACTCAACCTGAGAACAGCAGAAGCTACTGGGGTCTCAAAAAGAGTGATGGTTTCCAAGCCACTTACTACTACTTTGAAAATCTGACTAAACAAGGCAAGTGCATCCAAAATATCTGTTATTATCTGTTAAGGTATGATTGATAATAAACATCAGAAATTCAAAGGACTCACCTACACATTAATATTATGAAAACAAGATACATATAAGCAGCTATTGTTGGTTCTTTTCATTTTTTGGCCACTCCAAATTATTCCAGACTCCCAAGAAACACACTGAAATAATGAGTGGCTCAGGAAATATATGGAGGGATTCTTTTTTTACTGACTTTTACTGTTTTTGTGTCATATTTCCATATTTTTTCTCACATATCTATTGGGAACAAGCACTTTTTTTAATACACAGAAGGCTGCCTTTTGTGTAAATCCACTTCTTAGACCAAACTGCAGGACTTGGAACAATTACAGGAAGTGGGAAGCTGTGTTATCATCACACTGAAAATCAGGCTTGTACACTGAGGCAGTGATGGAAAATAACAAAATTCCTATTTTTACTCCAAATATTACTAGGAAAATTTTCCCATAAAAGAGGGCTTAACTTTAAAATAAAAATCTGAGAAAGGATGTAAATAACCCCTTGTAATTAAAGCATAACTTCCATAATTATAATTGTTAAAGTGAGAGAAAAGTATTCAACCACAAGCACAGATCTCTCCAAGCCAACCAAGCTCAGCACAACTGAATTAAATACATGAGAAGAAAGCAATATAAAGACTGAAGGAAAAAGTAGTAATAAACTACAGAATATATTTAAAATCAAATATAATGAAACAAAATTATGCTTTGAAAGCATTCAGTGAGGAAGTATTCCAAGAAATCAGAAGGAAAGTAGGATCCTGATTAAATAATGTTAATTAATAATAATGGGTAGGTCTCTTCAGGAGGAAAACAACCTACAGTCAAACAATAATCTTCAATTAGTAATTACCATCCAGTGTTTCTAAATATCATGCTGCCTTGGAAATGCAGATTCATGGATTCTGATCCCTGATACCCTGAGGTAAATACACAGTAACTGCAGCAAAATTATGTGGACTCAGCCAGCCTTAACTGAAAGAAGAATTTGGCTGTAATCTATGACTGGTAATTCCCACTGAGTTGATTATGCTATTTCAAGCTCAATCAATGATGTGCTAAAAGAAGAGCCCCTATAAAAATGTCAGTGCAAACAAAAGGGAAGATTAGGATGATTTCCCCAGTGCTGATGGAGTTCCTGATGCTCCAGATGCTCCTCAGCTAAACAGCTAAAGGCTTTTCCCTGCTACCTATAAACGCCTTTTTGAAGAACAAATATTTTGCTGCAAATGTCATTAAATTGCCCAGGATCACAGGTATTTTGAAGGCACTTTCCAGGGTGGTCTCTCACCCAGGCAAGTCATAGTTTTTCACCTCTCTGTAATGAACGGCACAACACCTAAGGACAATAACAGCATTTGGGGGAATGTTTCCAGAAGATGTGCAAACTGCATGCCAGGTCATGTTGCTGCCTGCCATCTGCTTGGAAGAGCTTCCCCAAACTCAAGAGGAAAGTGGATGAAATAACAGGAGACTGGAACTGAGCACATCTGTTCTCACTCAGACATCCCCAGAGATGGCTTCTGAAAACTGTCCAGCCACAGCTGGACATTATTTTAAATGTTGTTTTTCAGTTTATATTTTATCCTCAACACAAAGTTAAAGTCCAAAGCAAGGCACCAACTTAACCAACCCAGATAAAATGTCAGCAATAGAATGATGATGGCCAAAAAAGAGAAATCAGAATACTTCAAAAATGATTCTGCTGTCTTTCTCTGCCTCTGCAACTCCTCCCTAGTATTAGGAAACCTTTTCCTAACTGCAAGACCTTAGGTGAGATGACACACTGCTCCAGTACCAGAAGTTTTGAGTTGCTGGACGAGGATCTTGCTGTGAGAAGTGTGTTTTTCAGATGTCTCTGAAATCCCCTGCACAGCCCTCCACATCCCCATCCATGCTGCTGCCCACACACACAGTGATGTCAGATTTTTCCACCTCTGCCCTCACATTGGGTGGTTCTCCAGATATTAAGTGAATCTCAGTGAGTGGGGATGAGGAATTTGCTTTGAAAGCACACCCGTGAGCTGAACTGACATTCTGAAGTAAATGCACATTTTCAGAACTCCAGATGATTTTATAGGACTAGGTGATGAATGCACATGCATATTTTTGCTGGAAATATTGACTTGCTGCTTATTGCTTTTAGAAAGTCTAACCAGTGCAATCATGGCAGCTGCAGGTGATTATACAGTTACCAATGGCTTATTAAATCTCCTCAAAATCAATGATTGATCACCTGGAAATGGATTTAAAAAGCTGGGGAGGTGCATAAACAGCCAGGGGAATTATACAGAAGCCATCTGATATTTTTTGAAAATCTAACTAAAGTAATTTGACCCCACTGAGACCATAATAGCAGGGATGTCAGAGAAGGAACAGTAATTTACCTTCCTTCCTATTGATTTCTGGAACATAACTGGAAGAGGCAGGTATTTGTAGTCCATCTTAAAAAAAATAGTTTATAAGTAAAGCTTTATCGGTGCTTGGGGAGAAGAATCTAAACAACATTTTAATGCCTTGTTTTGCTGCACACTCTATTCATGTGTTTCAGCAGTAAGTAGATTGTTAATAGCAGTAAAGATGGGCTGGTCTGTGCTATGCTGAATTTTACATGAACCTGTCAATACAGCACACAACGTCACCATTCTGGAGCTCCTCAGAGACATAAATCAGCAAGACATCTCCTCATCATTTACTGCAGCAGTAATATTTTGTCTGGTATTAACTAAATCCTGCTCCTGTTTATGCCCTATTGGTTTTGCTTTCAGAACATTTCAGGCACATTGTTGTTGCTGTGTCTGGTTTTGCTGTCAGTAATAGAGCAGCAGCATTAATTTAAACCATGGTGTTCTGGCTTTTTCCATGTCTGAGGACATGCACAAAGGCTAGAAGTTCAAAGAATGGAATCCAAGCCTCCAAATAAATACAAAATCCCTACTGACATCCTTCTGGGATTTTACAGCTGCAAAGAAGATGGGATGGTAAAGCATAACATGAAAAATGGCTTAATTTTGCCTGGTGCATCTTTTTCAACCAGAAACCTGTTGTAATTTTGGTGTCTTTGTGAAGACAATGACAGAATGGGACCTGAACTAGTAAGAAGTGAGAAATGGCTTGACTCAACTGCCAGGTTGGTTTTCAGACAAAGCCTCTAATGTTGTGACGGATGTGGTGTTTCTGAAACACCATGTAATGATGCAGGTATTTAATTGAAAATATATTTTGCAGAAAGTAGGAAAATTACTTCTGATCTTACCTGAATCATGTTAAAACCACAATTAAATAGTAAGATTTCACCAGGTTTTAACTGTCTCTCTTTTGGGTTGGCCACATCTAATAACATACCAGATGAGTACTTTATCTTTGAACAAAATCAGCTTTCCAGCTCTGTGTCACAGTACCCTTGGCTGTGCTCTAGCCCTTATTCCAGAAGAAAAATGTGGGTTTGGTGTTTTAAAAGTCATCTTCTCTCCGTTGCATTAATCTGCCAAAGTTGGACAGCTGCAGTTAAACTCACTCCCACAACTGATCTCATACACACACACACACACACACACACACACACACAAACACAGAGTTTCTCTATCTCCCTCACACTACTCCAGCGTATTTCTGGCAAATAATAGGTTTTCCTTTACATTTAAATCTGTGTTTTAATTTTGGTTCACTCTCTCAAAAGCAGAAGCCTACAGTCTCCCTAGTCCTAATTTTTGTTCCATTTGCCTGCAGGGTATTCAGTGTTATGATAAAGTGAAGCACTTCAGGAAAAATTCCTATCAAAAGTCTTGTTTTTCAGAAGTAAAAGCTAATACACAGTTTTGAGAGAAACACTGTCGTTGCAATCCTGTGCCCATAATGCAACTATTTATCATTGTTGGGCACTTTTGACTGGATGATTCAAGATTTACTTCATCGTTTCAAGATGTTTACAAGAAGATAAATGAGAAAACATTTGATAAAAGATGATCCCATACATTATAAATAATGACTTCTCTGGTGTCACTATGGAGTATCTTATAATAATGAAGCAAGGTGAATGATTGACAGTATTTTCTATCAGCTTGAAAAATTGGATTATTTTTTAGGAGCTAAGGGAAAGATAAATTTCAGTTACAAGTGAGCAACACTGCAGAAAGCCTCCAACCCTTACGCTAACACCTACATGAGTAAGGAAATTAAGAGCCAAGCCTAGTGAATGTTGCCATTCTCTGCTTGCATGGTTATGTCTAACCAGTATCACCGTAACACTCATTGGTAGGGTGTGCTCTACCAGTTTAATAATTTTTAAAATCTGCTCAAGCCATTTTCAAATACCTCTAAAGTGGTTTATCAGTTCTGTTAGAATTATAATTATTATTCCAGTGACAACTGAGTATTACAGCAGCAATCAACCAGTTTGCTCTCACATTCTAAACTTGTGCTTTCTTTTTCCAGATGGTTTCTTTCCTTAGAGAAGTGATGGATCCTTAAGTTCTTCGATAGATTTGTAGATTTGTTACTGCATTCACTAGCAAATACATTTCTTGTAAAATACATTGTGGGTGCAACTAAATAAAGGCAGAGGCTGAATCTCTGCTATTTCCTTGTCAGCAAGGATGACAAGGTGTATGGAAAGCTCAGAGGTTAACACTATAATAAAATTTAAGTCAACTCCAGTGATTTGGTCTGATGCATTGTCTATTAGGTTTGGGTAACTCTATCCAGAAATAAATAGCCTATTTTTTGGAATAATAAGTGTTCATATCAGTGTCCTTGTGAATTGTTACATATAGACATGAAACTGCATGTGAAAGACAAACTAGGGCCTAAGAAAGAAAAATTCCTGCCTATTTTAATAATATTTTCAGGATTAAAACCAAATAGGGAAAAGTAGCCTATTAACAGTAAAGAGATTGTCTACAAAATTAAAATTCAAATCCAGGTGTTAGAACATTTATTATCCTTTTAACTCCTTCCAATAGCATAGGGATTACTTTTCCCCAACTGAAACAATTAAAAAATGAAATTAGAAAAAACTTCTCAGATTCTAAACTTGCACAACAACTATTCTGTCATGACAGAAAACCCCTTGACACCATTGTGCAATGGACAGGAAAGAAGATTATGGCTGTGGTAGTTCACGGTGGTGGCTCAAAAGCAGATCTTGGTCACCAAACATGCCAGCTGCACTTTGACATGTACAAGTGACTTTTCCAGTAGAGAAGTAGGGACCCATTTTAAAAGCCAAATGGGTCCTTAGGAATATGATTCCTCCTTGTGGCTTTGGAATATTTCTGCTGTAATCTGGCTGGAGCTGCAGGGTGCAGGTGCAAGAAGGCCATGGCAGCTGTGGGGAGACAACAGGCTCCTCTCCAGTCTCACTGGCACAGAAAACTGGATTTTATTCTTAATATTTAGCAGTTTTCTGTGTAGCTGCAGATATATACCTGCTTCCCTCTTCTTGTCTGAGGGCTGCTTGTCTTTATGTCGCACATGGACTGGAGGAGGGATTGAGACAATCAGGATTTTGCTGGTGCCACCAGGACACTCCTGTGAATCCACGGCAGCTGAGCCCGAGCCAGGAGCCTCCAGCTCTAGCCAGACTGTTTAATGATCAGCACATAAAGCTGCACATCAGGAGCTCTCCAGTTTTAATGTTGCATCCATGGCTCTGTCAGTGAGCAGTATTTGGGTTAACAGGAGCATGAGCTGACCGCTGACTTCTCACGGATTTGGATGCAAACCCTTTCCTCAGGTCCTGTTGACAGCTCAGCACACAACTTCATCAACTCTCCCCTTTCTAACAGCTTGGTTTGGCTTGCAAATTGTGTCCAAGTTGAGGGTTTTTTTGCTGGAAAAGAAGCTTAATTTCCTTGACATTAGGCAAGGAAAGTTTTCAAGTTTCCTTTGGAAATTAAAGGTGGAAGTGGTTTGCTTGAGATGAATTCTCTAGGTCTTGGCTCGGTTATGGAAACAATTCCAGGAGAAACAGTCTCCTCCCACCTCAAATCAACACTCCTCAGTAAGAAAACAATTCCATACAAACAGCAGTTTGGCAACTGCCAGGAGTGAAATCCTGACTCTGCTGAAGAAAAAGAGACTTCTACCATGGATTTCAGTGCAGCAAAATTTTCTTTCCAGGTCATTTGAATCCCTGTCTCACAGCTGGCTGCCCAGGTCTCGAAGCACCACAGAATGGGTTCTGGCAGTCGGATGCTGCTGGAATGTTGGAATACTGGAATCCCCATGCCTGGCTGCTGCATTTCCTCAACCAGAGCTGGTCTGAGGCAGCAGTTGCAGGCTGCCAGTGTAGACAGAGTTGCTGGCAGAAAAGGGACTTCTTAGGTTTATATGCTTTGCCAATCTGCAATTACGGCTGCTGGAGCCCCAGCACAGTTCAATGTGCTGATGAACACCCCATTTGTGGGATTTTCAAGGAAATACCACGTTCTGGTATTTAACTGAAAGGTAAAAACAACTGCTCACTGCTCTACTTAATGATAATGGCATAAAAGAATGTCCTCATGGAAGGAGATTCTATCAGGCTTCATGTTGACTAATTCTGTAGTCAGTCAGTAGCTTTTCATACATTTTTCAGCAAGAGAACTGGTCAGCATTAGGCCAAGAAAGTCAACAAGTCTTCTGTTGCTTTCAGCTCTTCATGGTGTTAGAATTTCTAACCAGCTGTACGGGTATCTGTATTGGGTCTGATCAAGGTAAAGCTCACAGCCCTGACAGTGCTGTGCTTTGCATTGGTAGCTGGCTGGGTGCTGATAACAGGGCAGCGTTTTGGCTACTGCCGGGCAGCACTGTCCCTCTGATGTTCCTTCCCCCATCGAAGAGGATGGGGGTGGCCAAGATCCTGGGAGGGGATACAGCCAGGCCAGCTGACCCAAATTAGCCAAAGGCATATTCCATACCATGTGACGTCAGCTCAGATATAAAAGCTAAGGGAGAGAGGAGGAAGGGGGGACACTTGTGTGTTTTCACTGACTGTCCTCTGGAGCAACCGTTACGCGTGCTGAGGCCCTGCTTCCCGGGAGGTGTCTGGACATCGCTGCCCATGGGAAGTAGAGATTGATCCTTTGTTTTTTTTCTCTTTCGCTCACGCGCGCAGACCTTACTTTGCTCTTTGCTTCATACTGTAATAAAACTGCCTTATCTCACCCTACTGGCCGTGCTCCAGCTTATTCTCCCCTGGCCCGGCAGGAGAGGGGAGTGATAGAGCGACTGAGTGGGCACTTGGCGCCTAGCCAGGGTCAACCCACTACAGTCCTTTTGGCGCTCGAACGTGGGGCTTGATAAAGGCAGTTATATATATATATTTCTATCTATATTGCCTGCTGTAGTAATTACCAATAGCAGCTTTCAAGTAGTAAGCTCCTGTGTAGCACACGGTCTTTGGCAGCC